>JAJOOO010002086.1:0-98326 GCA_029582685.1 Solanum piurae
ACATAAGTTCACATTAGCCTTTACTAGACTCTCATGTAAACATCATATCATAATAGCTCATAGGTGTTCATAAGTGAGAATAATCCTTTCACTTTAGAAACACTTAGCAAGTGAGTAAACCTTTCACTTTACATTACACTATAATCATGAGAACTACCTTTAATTCATATAGCAATCATACCATAACATACATACATACATACTTCATAGCTAATTCAAGTGTAGAGGATTAAGGATGAGGAAACTAGGTCATCAACACCACAACAACACATTAGGTATAGCATCATTACAATCTAAGTAATTCACATTTTAAAGTAGTCATTAGTCTTTACATTACCATTTAAGGTCATATAGAATACCTTTAGGGGAATACCCCTCATATAGTCATAAAAGCTCAAGAGTTCATAGATGAGAAAACCTTTCATCAAGAATCTTCATCATTTGAGAATGACCTTTCACATTATCATACTATGCATAACATAGAATAGTTTAGAGTACAATTGAGGAAACCTTTCAAGAGACTCACATTCATTCATGTGTGTGTACATGTGTGAGAAAGACTTTCATATAAAACACCTTTACTCATAGCATGTTCATATTGTGTTAACAAGAATTACCTTCAATTCAACATAACAACAATAATACCAACATCTCACAACATTTATACTTGCATTGCATCTCATCATAACATGCTCAATTACCAACTAGGGTTAGAGGTAAGAGGGATCCATCATCCAACTTCATCATACATGAATTAAGCAAGTACATTCAACAATACATAAAGAATCACATTGATATCATCTCCTCATAGCCTTAAAGGCCCCATTCAAGACTTAACCCTAATCTCATGGTAATCATACATAATTTAGGGTAATATCATCATACAAACATGAATTACATAGCATCACATCAATTCATAACCTTCAATCACTATTCAACACAAACTAGGGTTAGAATTGGAGAAAGAAGGGGAAACATGGGTCTCATGGGGGATTCTTCAAAAATCACCAACACTACATGAATTCATCCATAATTTTTCATATATCATTAATCAAAATCATTTTATAACAACAATTCAGCATTTAGAAAGAAGACCCACGTTTTTGGATTGAAATCTACAATTTGGGGGATTTTGAAAACCATCTTTGGAAGGACCTCTTGGGGAAAGGGATCCCAAGAGTGAAGAGCAACCATACCTTAGTTAAACCCTATGAATTTCGTGTGAAACCTCCCACATATAAGCCCTTGATAAGCTCCTTCCAAGTTCTTCAATGGAGTCTTGAGTTGAGAGAGGGTTGACAGAGAATTTTGGGAGGGAAAAGAATTGGGTTATGTTTTGGGGTCTTGTTAACTATTTATAGGAGGTTATTTGACCACTTAACTGACCCCCTAAGCCCTTAATTAATTAGCTAACTTAATTCCCAAACCCCCAACTTAAAGCTAAAAGTCACAAAACTGGCAGCATCTACGGACCCCAACCTACGGACCGTCATTTGATCTACCGTCCGTAGTTTGGGTCCATCGATTGAACTTGGGACTTACAGTGCTTCACTATTTCGGCCATAACTTTTTACTCCGAGATCGGAATTGGGCAAACTCAGTGGCGTTGGAAAGATGACTCATAGACCTTTCATTGGATAGGTAATGGACCTAACTCGTTTTGAGCTATGAGATATGACCATTTAAAGTTGACCCTCACTCCTAACTTAAAACTAAAAGTTGTTTTTAGGAGACTGTTTTGAGGGTCTTGGTTCTAAATGAATTCATGACTTAGCTTAAGGTCTTGCTAGCTTATAAAGGTGAGTAATTAACTAGCTAAACAACCCCTTAAGCCCTTAGTCAATTAACTAACTTAATCCCTAATCACCTACTTAAGACCGTAGGTGAGGTTACGGCCCGTGTTGTGCTCTCGTCGTTTTGTTCAGACCTCCCAAGACTAAGTCCCCACCTACGACCTAGACCTACGGTCCGTAGACCAGTCTAATGGCAGTAGATGGGTCTCGTAGGTCCTGCTGTCTTTTTGCAGCTTTAGGGTAGATATTGGGGTCCTCCTCAAAGACCCCTTGGGTGGTCCTTGGGGGAGTCGTTCCCGGACGTTTAACCCCTAAACATGGTGTTCTACATGTAGGAGTCATTTCTACAAGTTTTCACCCTTAAACAACACTCCAAACTTCAACGACAAGACCCTTACAATTCACTAGTTCAAATGACTAGTTTCTGGACGTCATGGTTGTTTCTTGATGTTTGACCCCTATAATCACCAAAATAACTTCAATAGCCATTTTTCATCATTTAAACAAGTTTCCAATTATAAAACTAACATGTGAGGCTCTAGTTCAACCTGCTAGATTTAGTCAAGCCTTAGTTAGGTCTTACTAGTTTCGTACGGGGTGTTACACCTATGTGGCAGAATTAGTGCCACGTGGCTTGCCAAATCACCTTTGTTAAGTCTTAAGGGTAATTGTGGTCTCTTAGGATAACAGCGGGGGTAATTTTGATCCTAAAATGTAACGGAGGGTATAAGTGGTCTATTTCGCATAGTTCAGGAGCAATTTTGACCCTTTTCCGTTTAAAAAATAATGACCTCTTTCTTTTTTTGGTAATATTTTAATTTCAGCTTTCCACGTGGCATGTTTAAGGCCACAAGATTAAAGGACAATTTTGTACATTTGACATAGCTTTAATTTAGGACCACAAGATTTAAAAGTCTTTTTTATTTTCTTAAACTTCGTGTCAAGTCAAACTAGATCATTCTTTGTGAAACAGAGGGAGTATTATATTTGTATTTTAAGGTTAGTTTAGTGAAAGAGAGGTGAGATAAATAAAAATATTTTAAATCTTCAACTTATTCACTATACAAAAGAGAGTAATTTTATGTTGTTGTAAAGTGATTTTTGGTGGAGTTTTAAACTCTTCAGCTAATTTGAAGTTGTTTGAGTTGTACGACATCGTTGGGCTATTATATCTTGAAAGAGACACGTCAAGATTTATACTACTAGATCAGTGTAGATTATACCATAAAGGGTTTAATTTTTTTTTCGGAAAAGGGCCAAAAATACCCCTGAAGTATATGAAAAGGTCTAAAAATACCCTCCATCTATCTTCTGGTCTAAAAATACCCTTCTACTCATCTTTTTTGTCTAAAATTACCCTTCCATCTACCTTTTTGCTTACTTATACCCTTGCAACTAACAACCCTCTCTCTTTTTTTTTAATACTTATTTTGTGTCATTTTCTTATTGAATGAAATAAAAATTCACCTCTATTAATTTTTTTCCATAATTTATCCAAATCAAAACAATGTCTTTTCAAGATCCAAAAAATATATTTTTTAAATCTAGTAATTTATATTTTCTATAGCTTTTTTCCAAAAAAACAAATTATTTTAAATAATTAAAATATTTTTAAAAATACTAGTCATGCCACAATTACAGGGACATAATATATTAATTTAAATCCTAAAAAAAGATTTATATTAGTCACCAGTTCTAAAAAAAAGTTGTTCCAGTTGGTGCATCAGTCCAAGATTTGATCACTAATGACGCGGACGACAAGATTATTAGTCAAAAAATTTAAATGATCCTTTTTAAAAAATAAAAAAAAGATAGACATATTTTTAGGATTTATATTAATATATTATGTCCCTGTAATTATGGCATGACTAGTATTTTTAAAAATATTTTAATTATCTAAAACAATTTATTTTTTGGGGAAAAAACTATAGAAAATAGAAATTACTAGATTTAAAAAAATATATTTTTTGGATCTTGAAAAGACATATTGTTTTGATTTGGATAAATTATGGGAAAAAATTAATAGAGGTGAATTTTTATTTCATTCAATAAGAAAATGACACATAATAAGTATTTAAAAAAGAAGAAGAGAGGGTTGTTAGTTGTAAGGGTATAAGTGAGCAAAAAGGTGGATGGAAGGGTAATTTTAGACCAAAAAGATGAGTAGAAGGGTATTTTTAGACCAAAAGATGGATGGAGGGTATTTTTAGACCTTTTCCTATACTTCAGGGGTATTTTTGGCCCTTTTCCAAATTTTTTAAGAGAGCAGATATTCACATCTCATCCTAAATATTCATTTTTGTTTATTTTATTTTCAACGATAATTTATAGTATATTTACCAACATTATTATTCGAAGTAATTCACATCTCTTACCGAACAACGTCAGAGATTAAAATATTTGAGAATTAAAACCCGTGATGCTCAGCTAAAGCACAAACATTGTTGTTTTGTTGGAGACCAACAACAAATTGAAATAATTACCAAAGAAAAGTGTATCAAATCAATTGAGATAGCATTTTAGCTTTGAAAGTCAATGGTGTTTATTTATTCTTCTCTCAACCATATACGATCCTCTAATTAAAATAAATATTGAAATAAAATGAGCATCAACTACTGATCCTTAGAAAGTTGGTTTAGTTAAACTAAGAACATTAAGTAAATAACAAGTGATTTATTGTAGAAAAATTTCATGCTCAAGAAAGTAAAAATCATGATCTATAATGGGTAGGATTTCCAACTAACTTCAAAGAGCAGTTTCTGATTACAACTCTATAATTTAAGGAACGAACTTTAGTACCTCGACTAAATAGTTAATTCTAAGGGGTTGTTTGGTAGTTGGTTAGGAGGAATATCATACGTATATTAATTTTTTTATAAGTAATACCATGTTTGGTAGTTGTTTAGGAATATGAGGGAATCTATATAAAATTTTATGCAGGATATAAGATGGAATATTAAGCACTCTTAGTCTTGCTTTGAATAATAATATTTACGATAACATAGGAAAAAAATACAAATTCATCTAGCACAAAAGTACCATACCTCACATACTCAAATGCAGGTCTACTCTTTGTTTATTTGTCATGACTCAAGATTACCCCCTAGACGTGACATGGTGCCTAGAGCCATGAATGACCCCAGGCTAACCACATGGAATAACATTAGACTAAGATAACATACAAAACTTAAATAATCATGAAAGTAGAATAAGGTCTCAAATGATTAACATAGCATGAAGAGAAATCTAAATACAATGACTCATAAGTGAAAATACTAATGTCTGAAATAGTCTCTACATAAGTTAGTTTCTAAGACAAGTCCCTAGCTCATTCGAACAATATGAAAACTGATAATGAAGTCTCAAATAAATATGTGAAATCATAAATGGCATGTCCCCAAACCAAGAGGGCTCAACAAGTAGTGCAAGACTGATAAGAGTATGTACTAACCACGCACCTGATGAGATGCGTCCGAAATTATATTATTAGTACTCCGAATGTACTAAATATGTGGAAATGCCTAAACATTGCATAATAACATGATAACATATTGACCAAGTAGACATAAGATGAAAACTAATGATCTGATTATGAAAACATAGTACAATGTCATGCAATACTCTGAAAATCATAATCATATGTGGGAGATACCATTAACTGGCATAAACCATTTGAGCTACAACATGGAGTTCAATGTTATGCTCCCACACTGGAAAGAGAGTGTTCTACTTGCCAAGGTAAGGATCATGAGTCTGAGCCAAGGTGGACTAGCTAGTGTCTATCTAAGATAATTCTATGGTGGCACGTAGTTCTAGGCTTAGGGATTGCTACTAAAGGTCCATGGACACTAAATGAAAACCTTTATCCCAAAAGTCCACTCAGTGCTAAGTATACTCCTAACGAAAAATATGCATAATCATAAAAATAGTAAGAATCTGGTAATACTGAATCACTCATAATAAATCTGATAATCTCGGTAGCTCCTTAAAATCACTATAACACAATATAATCCGAGAGACATTTCATCTGAAAGCATTTAGATCGTGATATTTATATAAACTGAATGATACTTTATCTGAAGGCATAGATAATTCATAAAAACCTTCATATCATAATGCATATAGAAATAGATTAGTCATGATCATAAATACTTGCATAACATAGGTTCATGAAATACCATTAAAACATTGAATTGTGGTTAAATCACGTATAGTGAGATCAAATATGAAGAATAAATTGAATTTCAATAAGAACCCATAAGAAATCCTGAAACCCTACAATTGGGGAAGAATCATACATTGAGAAATTTAGGTTTCTTTGGGACTCAATGGAGGAAGAAGGACCCATTGATGAAGTTTCCACATACCTTGATAGAAACCCTAATGGAACTTGGGGAAGAAGACTTGAAGCTTTGGAACCCTTGTTCTTGCCTTGGGAGAGAAGCTTCAGGGAGAATAATTTAATTTTGAGAGAATGAGAGTGAATGGGGAGGTTAAGTATATAATTAGGAATCAGTTATAGTCTCCAAATTAAGCCCAAAACGACATAGTATGGGAATTAAAAGAGTTGTAAAAGACTTAAATAACCCTGATAAATAATTGTCAAACATGTATTACGATAATGTCTACGGACCATAATCCTTTCTATGTACCGTACTGTCAAGTCGTAGAACCCAACTACTGAAAACTAAACTTTATGAAGAATGAACCGTGAACTCCTTCTTTGAATTGTAGTCCACTGTACGACTCATACAATCCCCTCGTAAAAGTCAGTGTACTGAAATCTCTCAACTCTGAAGTCTAGCTCTATGAGACCCAACTGCAACTCATGGTTCCTTTAACGAGCCGTAATGTTGTCTTGTACACTAAGATTCTGAAATCCTAAAATTTTGAAGTTTACATTTGATAGTTCTACGAGCCTATCCATGATCCGTACACCTAACCACGACCCATAAAAACTACTCATAATCACTAAACCAAAATTCTAATAACTTAAGTGTCAACCACGAAGCTAGTCCATAAGCCGTTAACCATTCTACGACCCATAACACTATTCGTGAAACCAAAAAAAAGTTGCATACTTCAGTTGGTTTCTATACTTTCCAACTTCCAACTGAGTTATTCACTTTCAAGGTGTTACAATATCTTCCCCTGGGAACATTCGTCCTCGAATGAGATTCAATTAGGCATGAAAAGGGTAGAGAAATATCTACAACCCAACATGAATGCAAAAACACACATAAAACTTAAAGAGTGACTAACTCTGAGCTAAAACATGATGTTTAAAACTAATTTCATGAACATGCATGCACAGGGAAACGTGAGATAGCTTAAACGCATAAATTCAAAGAGTACATAGGAGGAACTAATACCTCATGTTGAAACTGAATATGAAGGAAAGATATGAGAATACTTGGACATCATATCGGCTTCGGCCTCCCAAGTAGTATCCTCAACAAACAAATTCCTCCAAAGGAGTATCATTGAAACAACTTCTTTATTTCTCAACTTACAAACCTAACAGTTAAGAATCTCAACTGGAACCTCTTCGTAAGAGAAACTTTCTTTCACATCGACACTCTCTAAAAGCACAACTATAGTCGGATCACCAATGCATTTCTTTAACAAGGACACATGAAACACTGAAAGTACAAACGCCAAATCTGAAGGAAAATCCAACTCATAAGCCATATTATCGAAATGCCTCAAAATCTGATATGGGCCTATATAGAGGGGACTAAGTTTCACTTTCTTACCAAACCTTATCACCCCTTTCATGGGTGAGATTTTCAAGTAATCCAATTATCAACGACAAATTCAAGTTGTCTCTTCCTCACATCCACATAAGATTTCTGTCTAGTTTGACCCGTTCTCAACCTATCCATGATAAGTCAAACTTTTTCCATAGACTCATAAACTAACTTAGGCCCTATCAAAGTCACCTCACCAACTTCAAACCAACCAATAGGACACCTACACCTCCTACCATAGAGAGCCTCAAATAAAACTATTTGAATACTCGAGTGATAACTATTATTAAAGCAAACTCAATCAAAGGTAAATGATCATCATAATTACCTTTAAAGTCAACCACGCAAGCTCTCAACATATCCTCCAAAGTATGAATAGTTTGTTATGCCTGACCATCTATCTACGGGTGAAAAGTTGTACTAATCTTAACTTGAATACCAAGACCCTTCTAAAATGATCTCCAAAACTGAGAGGTGAACTGGATACCTCTATCGAAAATGATGGATAAAGGAACATTATGCAACTTATCCATATCCCAGATATAGAGCCTAGTATAATACTCGATTGAATATGAGGTCTTAACAGGAAGAAAATGCATTGATTTGGTCATTCAATCTACAACCACTCAAATAGAGTCATGCTATCGATGAGTGCAAGGTAAACCTATAATGAAGCTAATAATCAAATCTTTCCACTTTCAAGTAGGGATGCTAATATCCTGAGTCATACCATATGAGATGCTCAACTTTCACTTATTGGCAATTCAAACACTTAGCCTCAAATTCCACAATATTCTTCTTCATCTCATTCCACTAATAGACTTCCTATAGATCACGATACATCTTAGTAGTACCCAATTGAATATAATATCGAGCATTGTGAGCTTTTAATAATATTTTTTGACTTAACTTATTAATATTCGGAACACACAAACAACCCATAATTTTCGTTTGACTCTAAAATTGGTTTGTTTCTGTTTTAAGTGTTTTTGGTGTCTAAACGATTGTACTAACGTTGTGATCCTATTCTTGATAGTGTGGCAACATTCATAGGTTGTTCGAAAAGGAAAAGCTCTGGACTTGTGGTTTGTAGTGCGCGTGGTCGGCCTACAGGTAGGCTACAACTTCCTTTCCTTATAGACTTGGTTGAATTGCATAAATTTATGTCGAATAAAGTGAATTGGGAGCGAGTACGTAGTTATTCTTACTTCTCTTCATAGATACCATGTTTTAGGATTGATCATCACTGTTTCAGGGGTAGTATCATGCTAGTTGGTTTTTTTTTGTATGTTGTTGCATGCTATTGTGAATTACTTGCATTTTTACTTGTTATTTAAAGCATGTTCAACCTTAGTCTATGGTAGACTAGTGCTATCTTAGACTCACGAGCCTTGTAGTTGTTTTCAAGTCCTTGTAGATTGGAATAACAGACTTGAGTCTGATAGTATGAGCATTAGTCTAGGTGTTTTCGCAACATTGTAAAATTTTTGCCTTCTCTCCTTATCTCTGCGGCTCCGGTGCACTAGCGAGGTTGTGTGCCTTCTTTGGGATTGGAGTGTTTTCGACTTGGAGCCTTTTGTGATCCTTTGTGAGAGGACTTCGATCCACTATGGCTTGGAGCCTACTTGAGATCCTCTTCAAAGTCGACACACCCCGGGTCACTCTTGCTATTTGGGCGGCTTATGCTCATGGGAGTGGACTGGATGGTTGCGTGGCCTTGATACCTGCGATCTTCTTCAAAATCGACATGCCCCCAGTCACTCTTGCTAGCTGGGCGGCTTACGCGCCTAGGAGTGGACTGGTTGGCTGGGCCGCCTAGATTGATTGTCACTCTTGCTAGCTGGGCTTGGTGTTGACTAGATATGATGGTTACTTGGGTTTGGAGCAAGGCTTTCGGTTCGTGGTTCTATTCTCTCAGTATACTTAGCTATTTTGTGTACCTGTCGAGCTTATGGAGGTCAGTTCGCGTTTTATTTAAACTTGCGCACGAGTGTACCTTCTGGGTTTATGGGGTCCAGTTATGTTTAGTTTATCTATACTTAGATTTAATTTCGGTATGCTCGTGTTCTTTCTTTCATATCCGTTTTGACTTGTGTTTGTATTTAGATTCTATTTTTTCAGATTGTTTTACCTTTCTTGCTCAGTCGGCATATGATGCCTGCTGATTACCTTTGTTTTGGTACTCATGTTACACTCTGCATCTTTTCCGTGATGTAGGTCCTAGTACCAGCTACCAGCGGTGATCGTTCGTGCCATATTTTGTAGCTTTTGGAAATCATAGACGAGGAGCATTTGACGTCCTAGATCAACATGTCTCCTTCAATATATATGTTTAACTAGTCTTTTGCCTTTGAGACGATTTGTTGTGGTCCATTTTTGGGACTTGTATTTGTTCATATTATACAACTCTGTACTCGTGACTTCCAGGTTCTGGAGAGATTCTATTGTATATAGATTTTGGTTTGCTTCAGTTTCTGTCTTGTTTTTATTGCTAGTGTTATTTCTGTCTAATTCTATCCGTATACTCACTACTTGATGTTCTAAGTACGAGGTTGACTTACCTACTTGTGGGTTATAGTAGGTGTCATCATGACTCAGAAATGGGATCGTGACAAATGTGTACCCATAGCTCGTAAATTTGTATAAAAGCTTAACCGAGAAATTCTACATCGTAAAAGCAACAACTAAGCTAAAAGATCATAACATTTGATCTGTAAAATGCAAATTCATAGCTTAGAAATTCGTAAAGATGCTTAACACAAAAATCCTAACTTGTAAATCAACAACTAACTCGAATAGAAAGACAACCCACAAAACCCTAATTCGTAAAGTCAACATCTAAACTAACAAATCGTAACATTTTATCTGTAAAATGCAAATTCATAACTCAAAATGTTGTATAAAAGCTTAACTCACAAACCCTAATTTGTAAATCAACAATCAACTCGTATAGAAAGACATATAGTCAAAGAAGCTTAGTTAAATTTGGTCCTTAACTAAGAAGAAGAAATTCATATGGAAGAAAAGAGCTCCATGTCCATCAACGTAGACAAGATCCTTTGAAAGTTCTTTAATCCTAAGTGACGTTTTTTTAGAATGAGAATGTATAAGAGGAAATAGATTAAATCGTTGTTGAATTAAATTCTTAGAGGGGTCGGAAATGGGTTTAAAATGGAAATGGGTCATTTTTAAGAAATCAGGTCAACTTTGGTTGATTTGTAAATTTCTGTCCAAATAAAAGTATGGGTGATAAGTTTCTTAACGATGTGGTATAAATAATCGCATAGTATGACAAACGTCCCCCTTTTCTTCTTTTGTTACAAGTTACGAGTTCATTTATGGAGATTGTTTTTACTCCTAATAGAGTTCAATTTTTTTTTTACTTAAATATAATTCCAAGAAAATTGCCCTTAAATTATTGAGTTCCATTTGATTAGTTGAAATTCTGAGTTTAATTAGTTGGATCATAATATCACTCTTTTCTTTATCTCCATAGTTATAATCACACTCCAATCCACTTAATTCAGCTTCCAGATATCACTTACACTGCCGGCGATCTCCCTCTCACCTCTCGCACTCGTCAGTGGTAACAGACTTCCGTCGGCAGCAAATATGGCTCCACCGAAATCCGTCCGTACAATATCTCAACAAGCCTTCGATGAATTGGTGAAGGAAAATATTGAAGATCTTGGAATGGATTCCACTGAAGCCCTTGAAGACGCTATTCAAACCCTAACTCTCCAAGGCGTTGATCTCTCCGGTATTCTCTGTTTAAATTCTTTGCATTTCTAGTAATTACTATCAAATACCTATGTATTTATTCCTTTTTATTGTATTTGTTTACTGAACATTTCATCTTTTACAGAAAAAAATTATTGTTTGATTATCTAAAACTGTAACCAGATTAGAAGACATTGGGCTTTATAAATGCTCCAGTTTGTAAATATTGTGAAAGACTAAATCTTACTTCAATCTGTTTTATGTCCACACTCAGGGATTGTGACTAGCATATTGGGTTCTGGGGAGGAAAATCCAGTAATTCAATCACTTGAGAAGCTGAAGGAATTGGATCGTGATTGGAAGCAGGGAGACGGGGATGAGAATGATGTGAAGGAAATTATTGAATGGTTAGATAAATTGAATGATGCGTGTAATGTTGATGGATCAGGAAATGCTGCTATAGCAACTAAGAATGGTGCTATAGAATTGGTGTGTTCGATATGCGGTAAACTTGGGAGCAAGGGCCTTGTTTCAGCTCTGAAGACATTGGTTTCTTTACTTCATGGTATGATACATATATTACGTATATACAATAATGTTTCCAGAGGGAATGAGTGTTATTGGAATTTGATGTGTTCTGTGGGTTTGGGGATTGATTATGTTACTTGTTGGTTACTTTAAAGAAGAAATAATATATAGTGTGATGCGTGATGAAATACATCCTTTTTCTCTAAGTCACGTGCTGTCAGGTTTTTAGCACATAATACTTATTTTCTTGGTATTTTATATTGGCTGAAAATTATGATTCTAGTTCTTGTTTTTAATGGAACACTTCAATTTTTGTGATTTACTACGAATGCCGTCAATTAGGTTAGATTTGTCAATTTTGTATCCTTTTTTTTCCCCATTCAGTTGTTGTAATTTACTATAGGCATGCATCTAGCACCAAAAGTAAATGAAGTTTTTTGAAGCTAATCCTGCTTTAGAGAAAGCAAATCCTAGCTCATACTTCTCATATCAAGTATTATATGTTAGTACATTATTTGGATCACTAGGACTCTTTTGTTGCAAATCTTTCAGCATTTTTGTACACCTTTCATGCATCACTAGCTGGTTTAGAGAATGAAAAGATTATGCATAGTGCACTGCTGTACTATTCTGAAACTTGTGACATAGAAATCTCTCAAGATCATAATGATTAAAAAGAATTTTTTTACTATTTTATGCATAGTATTATTTCATAATCCCTGAAATATCCTTACTGAAATAAACCCCTAACCCTGTGCATGATTTCACTCCCTCACCTTTTACACGATTTCTGTCATAGCTTAGGTACCATCAAGAGCAATCAAGGTTCTTAAGAAGCTCTGTACGTTGAAAGAAATCTGATTGATTTTGTGCTAAAGGATTTTGTTTTACAATATTTGAATTGAAGAACTCATATACATATATGTTATACACTTGCTGAGAGCAAAAAAAAGAGTAAGAAGAAATGACACTGGAGAGTTAAGAATATGAGTCTATCAACATTGATGTCAAGTGCTTGTTTCTTTTATGCACTTAGGGGTCGTTTGGTAGAGTTTATAAAAATAATGCACAATAGAGTGTATTAGTAATACTTGTATTAGTTATGCTTGCATTAGTTATGCATATATTATTTTTTATGCATTGTTTGGTTTGGTGTATTAAAAATAGTATGCATTGTATAAAAATATTTATTTACAAAAATATCCCCCACAATTATGGTGGAAAAGATGTAAAGGTGCTTTTGAGCGGTAATTGGGTCTTTAACCATGCTAATGCATGTATTAAATCCCTTTGCATTACTTATACCTAGAAATCCATGGTTTTAGTAATACACTTCTCTATACACAATAGAGTGTATAACTAATGCAAGCATTAGCTATATATAGCATGAAAAAGTATACCAAACAAGGGACTACTAATACACAAAGTTAATGCATGCATTATTTTTGCTTCTACACTCTACCAAACGACCCCTTATTTTTTGTGTTATTTAAGTAGGTTTTTTTACGAACAAATTTTACTCAAATTATTAATATCATATTTTAGCTTTTCATAAAATAATTTTTTATATTTATCAACAAAGAATGAGACATAAATAATTTTATATTTGTTTCAACCTGAAATGTTGAATCTTGTAAAAATCATGTTTTATTCTTCATAAAAAAAATCATGTTTTATTAGTGTAAATGATTTTAAGGCTGTTTAAGTCATTTAAACAAAAATAAGTGCATATAGACACTTTTATACTAAGCACTTCAATGGCATATTATCAATTTTAGTGCTTTTATCCAAATACATAATTGCTTATTTATTCAATTAGTTTCAACACTTGAGTATTTTTTGGCATTTAATACTTATCAACTACTTTAAATCAGCTACTCCAAACGGGCTCTCATATTCCTAGAATGCCAATTTGATTTTTGTATTATTTTGGTTGAAATTTCTGACAGTTCTGCATTCTCATTAGTAATATGCATAATTGTATTGTGTGCAGATCTACAGAGCACTGAAATATTTAGGGAGATCAATGGTCCAAATATGGCTATGAATATCCTAAACAATAGGAAAGAAAACTTAAGCATCTTGAACAGTGGATTCGCTGTTGTTTCTGCCGCCGCAACTGGGAATGAGGTCCTCAAGGAGGCATTTATGAACTTGAAAATTGATGAGCTGATTCTTCAATGTCTAAAAGAATTTAGTAGGGGGAGCATTCCTTGTTTATATGATGCTGTACGAGTCCTGCTAACCTCTGATGATAATCGTGTTGTGGCCTCTGAAGTAAGTGAACATTTATAGTAGTTATTGTTATTTGATGTTAATTACAGGTGGAATAACTCACATGGACAGAGTCACACAACCTATTTTGTTCCGTAATAAGTTTGGGATCAGGCTAATTTTTTAGACTGAACAGGATTAATAGGACCTGTGACCTGGACTAGTCTATAATAATTTCCCGAAAGCACCACTTTATTTACTGGGTGAGCAGTTGATCAAGTTGTATGGTTGCATCGATCAATCACGTCTGACCAAAGCAATTCAAATTTCAAACATTCACCACATGAACTATAGAAAACCTGAAGATTTCTCACTATTTTATATTTCTGGACAACCCTGATTTTATCACCTAAATAAGAGTTGCATTATCCTAGTCGTCCATCATATTGAGACAATATTTTTAAGTTTTTTTTTTTTTGATAGGTAATGTAAATTTATTAAATATAGAACCAAGAAGGTACTTTGAAGTAGATCATACTGTAAGGTGGGAAATGGAAGAAATGTGGCCTTCTGTATGGACAAATGGTGTGGATAGGTTCCATTAAGCCAAAGGTTTCCTGACCTCTACAACCTATGTCAAATGCAACAAGCAACTGTAGCAAAATTATGGAGTGATGAGGGGTGGAGTTTGCACTTCAGGAGAAACTTAAATGATTGAGAGATGTGTAGAATAGCAGAGTTTTTTGTCACCCTAGCACAATTTAGTAACCTGTCTGGGAAGAGGATTCACTGGTATGAAATGTGGGGAGCAAAGGGTGTTTCACTGTTAACTCAGCATATGAAGATCTCAACACAGTTGGCATTGAGGAAGTAGAATGGCCTTGGAAGATGATATGGAAAACTAAGATACCCTATAAAGTAAACTGTTATACTTGGTTGTTAGCTAAGGAGGCAGTTTTTTTTGTTACCAGCCTCAAAAAAAAGGAGGCAGTTTTGACACACGAGTACTAGAACGAAAGAGGTTTTCACCTGTGTTCCAGGTGCTTTTTGTGTGAAGAGCAAGGAGAGACAGTCAACCATCTCTTCTTACACTGCAAGTGGACGAACCAGCTGTGGCAAATGTTCACCAATATGAGAGAGATCAAATGGGTGAAACCAGGAAAGATTGTCCCATCATGTATATGGTGAACAGTATGGCTAGAGAGGAACCAGAGATGTTTTGAAGGAAAGCAGAGCAACATACAAAGATTTAAGCTAAATTGTTTAGTCTGTATTATTTTTGGTATAAACAAGTAGTCTTAGATAGCTCAGAAGTAATCAACACAACTATAGACTGGCTGTAACTTGGTACTTATAGGATCCTATGTAATTACAACACTTTTGGAGGGGAACTACACTTTTGAGGTAGTATACCTGTGGATAAATATAGACTAACTGGTACTTTTCTCAAAAAAAGAAGTAAATTGTTAGATTTAACTTCTTTTGTGGCAAACTAAATGGCACAGATTGCTTTTCATTATTTAATGCTTTGACCAGTTTTTCTTTATTATTTGGTTATTCTTTAAAAGTGAAGATATGCAACTTCTCTTTTTATTTCTAATGTCAATTTTTTTTTTGAATGAATCTTTTTATTTTACTCTCAAGCTTGTTCGAATTAATTCTCAAGCAACTATACTTTCATATTGTGGAGAAAAATATTTTTTAGTGGATCCAGTATTGCTGATCAAATGATTGAACTACAGATCCATGATCCTTGACTCCAGATAAACCATTTATACGTTCTAATGGAGGAGGCTGTATTTTTATTTTTTTTTGAAACGGGTAACTTGTATTCCTCAACATTAATGGCTATGTCTGGCCACCTCCAAAAAGTATTAACAGAGAAGAGAGAAAAAAAAAGAAAAAAGAAACAGAAATACTTTCTGTATTGAGCATTCTTTTCCTTAAAAAATCCTCTGATTCCTTTCCTTCCAAATATTCCACCAGATACAAGCAGGTACTGTCCTCCACATTAATAATGGATCTTTAACTGCTTATCCTAGATCCATTTATTATTGATTTGTGAATGTTCTGGTTTATCAAGATATCAACTGGGCTGGGTGTTGGTTGAATTGTTAAGGTAGGAAGACCTGGATAATTAAGAAATTATATGGCTTTATCAACAATGATTGAATTTCTTACATTGCTCTAACGCATGCTCTAAACAGTGAGACGTTCTGTAAATGTTATTGTTCTTAACTGTAGGTTTATGGGTATGCCAGAAGGTTTGCAAAAATAGGAATTGTTGAAGCACTTGTTGATTCACTTCATGATGGGATCAAGGCGCCTAGTCTGGTGTCTGCAAGTGTTGCTTTAAAGGCTATTGCTGTTAATGTAAGTACTGAATAATATATGAAATAACTTGAAGACACAAGGAATATGTTAATTATATACTTTGCACT
Organism: Solanum piurae; assembly: GCA_029582685.1. Taxonomy (NCBI): domain Eukaryota; kingdom Viridiplantae; phylum Streptophyta; class Magnoliopsida; order Solanales; family Solanaceae; genus Solanum; species Solanum piurae. The sequence continues at coordinate 16,447 of JAJOOO010002086.1, forward strand.
TTGCATATAAGCATTCTTAAACCCCTTAAGCTGAAATCTTCCTTGCATCTATTTATAATTTATTATCCCTATCATAGTTGACTTTTTGAGCTCTTTACAAAATTCGGAATGTAGCGCTCTTGTAATTATCTTACATCCCTTGTTTCTGGAGTCAATACTCTTTAACAGTAAAACTAAGTACGTTATCTGCCCTCCCTGCAAGTGATAAACTGTTGATGCTAATATAGATCTGCACTAGCTGTAGCTGATCAAGTTTTTCCTGCAGCATTTTCATCAATTGAGTCATCCCATTATATGGGTTTATGAAGCTTATAAATATGAGACGTTTTTTGTCACCGGTCATCTAATCGACTTGCATTAACTTCCCGTGGCTAGTAGGGGGAACTTTAATTTAATTGCGGATCCATTAGGAAAAACTTGGGGGTAGGTTAAATGATGTTAATCAATCATTTCAGAAGCTAATTGTCATTCATCTTTTTCCTGAATGATTGCCAACTTAGTCCTAATACACAATGCCTACCTTGGCTTACACAATTAGGGGTTATTTGGTATGATGTATAAGGGAAACAAAAGTTAATTTCTCAAACAATCACTCAACTAATAATTTTTAGCTTGGAAAGTCGCTCAACTTCGTTTTGTAACACAAAAGTCACGCAACTATTGTCATTTCATCTAGACATCTACAAAGTCACTCAACCAATTCAAACACTATATTGTATTGTATTGTATTGTATTGTATTGTGTTGTATCGTATCATATTGTATTGTTTTAATTAATACAATGTTTGGATAGATTGTATCGTTCTCCGTTGTTACATAATGTCACACATCCATAATTTGAATGGTAAACCTACCATAAAAGTAGGGTACAGGGTAGAGCTATGAGCTACTTTGAAAAGGTAGGGTTAATAATAAAATAAATTATTAAATAATAAGTAAAGATAAAATGAGAAAAAAAATGTTACGGTAACGACGCGATCACACCAAATTGATCATTGCACAAAATGGGTTTTTACGTCATTACCTAACAATGAATTTAAACGATACGAAACAATACAATTTCTGTAACAATCAAAACAAATATTGTATTTAAACTAACAATACAATACAACGAGTAACAATCATCCAAACAAGGTGTTAAGCCAAACTTTTTAAAAATAAAAAATGGTTCATTCCGGTTAAACAAAAAGCCGGTCAATTTAATGGTTAATTAAAATAATTTTTCTTTCCCAAAAAAATTGACTTAAAAATTTCCCAGCCAACAATATGTCAATATCTACCGAAAATGTCATTGGAATTGGTTGAGTGATTTTGGAGGTGAAATAACAATAGTTGAGTGACTTTGTTGTTACAAAACAAAACAAAGTTGAATGACTTTGTGAGATAATTGTCATTAGTTGAGTGACTTTTGTGTTACAAAAACAAAGTTGAGTGGTGTATTATTCTATACCACCAATAACATGGATCTAATCAATGTATAAGTATATATGGATAAAGTAACAAAAGGACAAAACTACCATTATCTTTTTCCTAGAAATCAATGAAGGTCATGCATTCAAGAGTATAATTGTAAACTCGATACTTTTTAGTTTAAAAAATAAACAAACACTTTAAATCAAATCTTGTATCTCCAATTTTTGTGCAATTAACCAATCATCCAACAAGAAATAATCTCTGGATTACTAATCCCTACATTTCGTATAACTTGTCTTCAAACCAAACTCCCCCTTAAGGTAAGAATATCTTATGTAAGGTGCAGTGAAAAGTTGGATATCTTCCATTACATTTGAAGTGTTTCAAAGTAGGTCCTTAGAACTTTGCAAGTGATAGAAGCAGATAACAACCTTTATTTACAGATAAGTGTAAGTTTTGTAGTTGCCTTTCGGTTTCACTTATAACAAACTAATGCTTATAGCATTCTTCATGTAGTTAGTGACTTGCAACTTTGACTCAGTTGCTCCATAATTCCTAATTGTTAGCTGTCACTTTTGGATTCAGGATGAAATATGCAGAGCCGTTGCTGAAAACGGTGGTATAGACGCAATTCTTCTATGTATAGATGACAGCAGTGAACAGGGTGAAAAAGTCGTAGCCATAACTTGCTGCTCCTTGTTATCTAAGGTGCAAAGTTGATTTACAACTTGAACTAAACTTTTCCTGTTTCTTCTTTCCTCGTGTTTGATTGTTATACTGGGGTGTGTAGTTTTGCATGTTTTCTGCTGAGCATATTTTCATTATTGATCTATGAGAACTGATCTTATAAATAGTGTCTTGATATTTCATGATCCTTTATCATATGTATGGATGTACTTTAAAAGGCCCAATTGTCTCATAATTTTTTTGGGGGAAGTGTACAGATAGCCCAATTTTGGGACCCATATTTAAGTCATAGCCGAAGCTTTAAAGTTTTGCAAGTTTATCCACTTTTGAAACATCTTTGATATGCCAACAAAGTTTAAAAAATCTGGGTCTGAACTCTGAAGATACAAACTACAGACATATGGGTCTGAAACTAGGCTTGACACAACCAAACTGACCCCTGTAAATAATTTAGAACTCTTCTTGGATTTTGTTAGCTCTATAGCTTAGAAAGAGGCTACAAATCCTTTTTTTTTGTGAGCTTAACTGATCTATCCTTGTAAAGCTTGCATCTTCTTGATGCCTTGAAATGAATCTACTTACTTCATCAAAAAAAAAAAAAAAAAAAAAAACCAAACGTCAAACAATTTGGAGCATGCAAACTTCAGACGTTTTGTTGTAGTTTTGGGTCTGAACTCTGAAGTTACAAACTTCAGACATATGGGTCTGAAGTAGGCTTGCCACAACCAAATATCAATCAATTCGGAGCAAGCAAACTTCAGACATTTGTTAGAAGCTTTGGCCTGACAGTCCAAAACTTCAGACCTGTATGTTTGAAGTTTGGCATGCCGCAGGCCTAACTTCAGACCACGATCAATACCTTCTTTCTGGTCATTCTAGTGGTGATTAAGACATTGAAACAAAGTTGACCACTCATCCTTCTCCATCATTGCATAGGGCTCTAGAAGAGGTAAATAATATAATAGAGAAAACCTCTAGGATATCAGTGCAAGTTTCTTCCTCATAAATGCTGACTTCTTAACTCAGTGCTGTATTCTTTGGTACTGTACTTCAATGAATCATGGTTGGGCTCATTTACGTATTCACTATGTAAGCTAGCAACATAATTTTCATTAAATTCGATGCCAACGTAGCAATAAGCTACTTGGGCCACACCATTACTCAAGCAACAACTATGAAGAAGGAGAAGCAGAGGAGTATACAGACTATCTGAAGTTAGTCAATACTAGCTACAAGTTAAATGATTTGAGATGGATATAGTTTAAGTAAAATGGTCAAAACTGGCTATCAGGTGCAATTCCTAAAATTTTGTTCATAGCATATTTGTGCACATCGAATTTGGTTTTGATGTATAAATTATTTATTTTTCTGGTAAGTAGATTGAATATTCTGAATCACAGTGTTCAGGGAAGTGTGAAGCGGAAAAAAGCGATAAGGCCCCGCTTCATGCTTTAAGCGATGAAGCGCTCACATACTCATTCTAGTCTGTGAAGCGTAGAAGGCTCGCATCGCTTTGCTTCATCGCTTTCCTGAACACGGCTGAATCATGTTTAATTTTGTTTGTCATTACTTATCAAGTTTTCTGGTTGTGCATGTGGAATAATAACTTCAGCTTTCTTTTGGTCCCCATGAATTGATTATCTGCTATTCTTCGTTCTTAAAATTAAATTTTAATATATTATAGTGTGCAGTTGGCAGGAAGTGACATAAACAAGAGTGCTATTGTAAATAAGGATGGCATGGACAAGCTTATGAATCTTGCAACGAGATATTCCGATGATCCGGCTGTGCTACATGAGGTAATACCGTTGATATAAGTTTATTAACGTCTTGCAAGCCATATAAAATATTTCATTTTTTCAGGAATCCGATTTTTTCATAAATCAGTCCATCTTCTGTCATTTGGGGTGTTCCATCATCACAAGCTATCTCGTATGCTGATTTGGTGCTGAACTTCCCATTGCCTGTTCTATTTCAAATGATTTTATCTGCAAATACAACATTATTTGCAATAAAATGGGATAAACCAATAATTATGTCAGATGAGTCGAGATAATAAATTGTAGAAGATAAATCCAATTCTCGTCCAGCATCACTTCAGATACTGTAATGAAATATCTACGCGAGTCAATATCAAAACAGGCTTGGCTTTTCATTATCAAAAAGCAAAAAACAGGCTTAACTTTCATAAGACTTCTCCATAAATGGGAAGCATTTTGCTTAGGTAGCCAATTCGACTAAGTTTGATTTTGAATATACTTGCTGCGAATAACATAGTCCAAAGATCATTAAACTCCGAAGCTAGTTTGAAATCATATTTTGCAAGCATTACAAGATTGTGGTTTCTATACATTTTTTATACCCAAACCTCCTTTCCTTTTGCTTTTACAAGCAGTATCCCAGTTGACAAGGTGTACTTTCTTTTTCTCATTCATATCATTGCATAGAAAAGTCCTATTAATTCCATATATCTTCGTGAACACCTCAATAAGTACAAAACTATCTGCATGTATACAATTTAGGCACCAAAAGACCTCTTAGCTACTCTTTCCATGTTTCAGGTCATGTCTATGATAACTGTACTGTCCTTGAGGTCTCCACATAATGCTGCGTGTGCAATTGAAGCCGGAGCTGGTGATATTGTTATCCAAGCTATGCAGAGGTTTCCAGAATCAGAGCTACTGCAAAGAAGCTGTTGTTTCATGATCCGAAATCTTGTGGTTAGGAATCCAGAAAACAGGCAAGTGCCCCACCACTAGACTTGCTATTTGCTTTCTGCTGCTATGTTAAAGGATTTGATGTGCCAGTTTGTAAGGGTAGACAGTTGCAAAAAACTTATCTGCTTCTGGCATCTGTACCAAACCAATACATCTACTCAAACTCTTATCACATAATCATGGTTTAGTTAGCATATATTTTCACTTCAATATGTATCACAAAATCATGGGAAAGTAATGTGGTTTGGTGCAAATGCTGGTTGTCAGGAAGTTTTTTATCGGCCAGTCTCGTAGGAACTAAGTAAGTTTGACATTGTGAATGTTTTTTGCAGAACTATTTTGCTTGGTAATGGCATTGAGAAGCTTATAAGAAAGGCTAAGATGAATTATAAGAGCTGTAAGAATGCCGCAACTGATTCTCTTAGGGATCTCGGACTAGATAACTATAACTTGTGAGTCCCTGGAGTCCAAGCTTAGATTTTGTGAAATCCCATCCCCCGCCCCCTAATGCCATCGGTAGATCATTTATCTAATCTACCTTCCAACCACCACCAACACCCAAAAACCAAAGGTCACAGTGCTCCCCAACTCTTTGGGTCCGAAAAAGGAATACGATCAATGCTGTTTATGTTTGTTAAGCTCCCTTGTGAAAATCACTTGCAGATACGCGAATGCTTACAGTCTACCAATTGGGAGGGAGTATTTTATACTCAAAAGATGAATACTGTTGGAACCGCTTTGTGGTTTTGATTTTGACTATAACACAAATATTATCCTTATTTAAGTGTACAAGTGCATCTTCTAATACAAATTCTAACAACCAGGGTTTAGTAACAAGCAGGGTTACTAATACATTCCTATGACTCTCAATTAGGGGTGTTCATCGTTTGTTAAAACCCATCCAAATTGAAAATTTAACCAAATCAATTAAATCATGGGAAAAGAAAATATTTACTATTTATATCTATATAATTTTAATACATGTACTATTCATTTTTACTCTCACCATTCCTTTTTATGTCATCCTAACTATAACTAGTTGGTCCATAATACTTGTCATTTTATAAGATTAATGCATAAATTATAATATTATTACACCATTGATAGTTAATTAGTCTTGAAAATAGATATTTGATCAACTTAGGAAAATTAATAAGTAATTAATATTAATTGTAATTACTTCATACATTAATTAATTACCCTCGACATTGCATTACTCTATAAAATCCATTTTTGAAAAAGAAATCTCAACAAACAAATAAAAAATAAAAAATAGGATTTATTCATCATTTATTGAAAAAGTAGACTTCAAAAAAAGCATTAAATAAGGATAGAATTGTAAACTTATTTAGTTTCTTAATAATGTTTTTTATGGTGGATGATAAATATGATGTGACAGACAAAACTTGTATTATGCCCTTCTTAGAATTTGCCAAGTGGATTATTGAGTGGCGAAGTGTCTTTCTCTGTCTTCTTTTTTAATCCATCTTTTTAACTTCTCTTCATTTTTAAATAATTTTATTTATAAAAAAAATGTGAAATTGGGCCTAATTCATACTTTTAACATTTGAAATTATTTTCGGAAAATTGTATGAAATAGCAAACAATGCTATAGCCATAGTTATTTTATTTGTAATTCGCAGCAAACATCCATTTTTTTGCCATCTGATTTGACATACAATTAGCCATTTTCGGTATACAATTATACAATTAGTCATTTTATACATTTCGGTATAAAATGTATAAAATGTGTTTGTGTTTGTATAAAGCGAGAGAAAAGTGTATAAACAAATACAAATATATATATTTTCGTTTTATACACTTATAATTATACAAATACAAATACAAATCTTATTATACAAATTACAATGTATAAATGAATTTGTACAAAACTGAACAATTTGTATAAAATTGCATGTATCTAGCAAATTATACAAATCAAAAGCTCCATAGCAAATTTTGCGCAATTATGCAAACTATAGCTATAACATACAAATATGATTTTTATGTTTTCTATATGTGAAAGTTGTTCTATTTTTTTTCTATCCTGTATTGATTAATTACCTTACTAAAAATAGTTATTAAAAATTATTTGTCAATTAACAAATTAAACTATAATTTTATTTTTAATTTCATTACACTAATAATTAATTCTTCTTGAAAATATAAATTTTTTTTGTAAAATTGCAAAAACAACTCTTAAGAAGTAAATTAGTAAAGTATCATTTTTATTCATAAATTCTTAAAGAATCCATAAAAGAAAAAAATATAAATAACTAATACGAAAAATGAAAGGGGTATAATTTTTTTTTCTTTTCTAAATAATTTCATACATACTTAAATGCATCAAATATTCACCAACAAAAAAATATAATGGAAAGAGCATCAATTATCTTGACAAATAATTACATAAGTTTTTGTACTTTTTTATGTAACCCAAAATTGAAAATTATCCATAAACACTTAAATATATACATACTCTTCCGTCAATTTATATGATATCGTCTTATTCTTGAAACAAGCTATGTGAAATTTAATTAATATTTTAAAATATATTTATATTTTATATTAATATAAGAACTACAACTTATAATGTTTGTTCATAAATAATCCTTCCCACTAAGGTGCAATTCAACCAAAAATATAAGTTGCAATTCTTATCATGTTAGTATGTGGAAAAAAAAATATATATACATACTCTTCCGTCAATTTATATGCTATCTTTTTATTCTTGAAATCAAGCTATGTGAAATTTAATTAATATTTTAAAATATATTTATATTTTTATATTAATATAAGAACTACAACTTATAATGTTTGTTAAAAAATAATCGTTCCCACTAAGTTGCAATTCAACCAAAAATACTATAAGTTGCAATTCTTATCATGTTAGTATATGAAAAAAAAATACATTTTACAGCTTGAATTTCGAGAACAAAAAATAATTGAATAAATTGATGGAGAGAGTAAAATGAAAAAAATAATGAATTGATTAATTATATTTTGATTTTGTTGATTGACAAGTAATTTTAAATAACTATTTATGTTTATCCTAAAACTAAAACAATTGACTTTTTACGAGGTTAAGTGCACACATCTTCATTTAACTTTTTTTTAAGTACATAATTATTTGACTTTAAATTTTAATTAGTATCAATATATTTATCTCTATTTGATTTTTGACAAATGAATATTATGAACTATAAAAACGTAAGGAAAATAAATACTAATTTTGAGAAATAATGAAATGCTAATTTTAAGATATTACTGTTTTTATTTTGCTTCGATCTTGTTATTGTGTTATTTTAAATTTATGTAATGAAATATATTTAAATTAAAATATAATAATATAAAGTACTATATATTAAAGCGAGGGGTAAATGGAAGGTCGGGGAGTGAGAAGAGAAAGGGAGAGGTTGAAAAGACACACTACCTACAAAATGTACTTTTTTCTAGTCTTAAGTCATCGACAACCCCTTAAAGTTGTCCGCATAATTCATTTAGACACATCAACTAGGACTTGAAACTATTGAACATCTAAATTGTTCAAACTGTGTACCTATTAAACACAAAACACTGATGTGGCAACATAAGTGTACCTCATCTGGTATTAACGCTTGAATAGGTTCTAAATAGTATTTTATTTTTATTTATTTTTTAAAAACTTGTACTTTTTTTCTTTTATTGACACTGGGCACTAAAATAATTTTTAAAAATTATTTATTTAATATTGATTTCGTGATAAAGAAAAGAAATCAACCCCACCCCCTTAATCCAGTCATCATCTTCTTTCTCAAACTCTCTGCACTTCTTTTTTTCTTTGTTATCTCATTTCTTTTCATTCTTTTATATATATATATATATATGTAACACCTTAGAAAAATCAAAACTAAGATTGGACAAGAAAGAAGGGCAAACCACGGAGGGGGTCCACATGTTGTGAAGACAACCACGACCCGTCACCCTACTCGTGGTTGTGCACCCAACACAAGGTGAAAGACCACAGACCACTAGATGGTCCGTGGAGCTCTACACGGGTCGTGAAGTGGTCCGTGAAGGAGACACAGAACCACCATGGCTTCTGTGAAGGACCACAGACCACTAGACGGTCCGTGGAGCTTCGCACAAGCCATGAAGTGGCTCATGAAATAGGCTTGACATACTTTAAGGTTTGGGTCAACTTAAAACGATCATATCTTTCAGCACAAAATAATTTAGGTGACCCACGACCTATCAAATTAAAGGTCTTTGGATCCTCTTTCCAACGCCACCAAGTTTGCCTAATTCCGAGCCCGGAGTAAGAAGTTATGCTCGTTTTAGTGAAGCCCTATTGGGCAGAGCATCTTCACGATCCACTTGACGGGCCGTGGTGCTTTAGACGGCCCGTGAAGCCTGTCTTGAAGTCACTTCTCAGCTTTTAAGTGCGGTTTCACCCCCCAAAGTCACTAGTCAAGCACCACAAACGTCTAAACTGTAACATCCCAAACAATTCTAAGTTGAGACTCGAGTCATTCTCTATGGTGAATAAGTTTTTTTCAGAGTGATTCAAAATTATCTTAGATGTTAAGGTCGCTAAAATTTCATAGCATAAAGTTGAGTTGGAAATTTTCCTTCCAATCGAATTCCTCTATGAGATTATTCTTTGGTCAACTTCAAACAACCATAAATTTCAGCACAAAATGAGTTAGGTGACCCATAAGGTATCAAATGAAAGATCTTTGAGTCCTCTTTCCAACGCTACCGAGTTTGCTAAATTCCGAGTTCAGATGAAGGAGATATGCATGTTTGAGTGCAGCTTGTCTAATTAAGGCAATCCATCCGTTTTAAGGAGGGGTATTTTGGTCTTTTCCTAACCTCCACTATCCTAGCTCATTTTTGTTAATCTTTTAGGGGTCTAAACTGATTGGAATTAGTTTTAGTCATTCCTAACCACACATAGGGTTTTTGAGAGGAGTTCAAGAGGAGAAAAGAAGAGCGTTTAAGATTCTTGCGAGCTTTGAGGATCTCGCCAAGAATTTAATTCTTTTGAGGTATGTAAGTTTTCATAGTGACGGGTTAGTTCACCCTCACGCCAATCATGAGTTTCCTTATTGAATTCGTCCATGAGATTTCGTGTATTGAGTTCTTGATGAGTTTTCTTGAGGTTTTGTTCTTCATTCTTTATTAATGGAGTTTGATGAGTTCTTGAGGCGAGAGTTTCAAGTTTGAGGGTTGTTCTTGAGTTAATTTGAGTAGAATTTCATTTACTTATGTTGGGTTTACGAATCTAAGAAGTTTTGGAAGAAATAATTCGATTCTAAATGAGTTAGGACCTGAAACTGAGAAGAAAAATTCATCAGATTTTCTAGGTAGGGGCCTGGGGCGGCGCGCCACCCATAGCGCTAGGACTTTTGCTCTGTAGTTTAGTCCTTGGCGCGACGCACCAGCAGTGCGCCAAGTTCTGACTTTAGTAGTTCAGGCCCTGGGGCGATGCGCCACTCAGTGCGCCAGGGTCGTCAGGTCCTTTTCTCCTTCGTTCTTTGTTCCGTATGTGTTCCTTGAATCATGTATTCATTCTTTTCTTGATATTAACTATTAAAATATTCATTAATCCTTGAGATATCATACATATCCAAATCATAACTCTTGAATTCACATTCCAAATTCAACGTAAAGTTAAGAGGAAAGTCTAAGAAAGTCTTTGAGTCAAATTGTGAATCCTTTTGAATCAACTATCGATTTGAGCTAAGTTTTAAGGAATTAAGTATAAGAATGAGAAGATTTGTACCCATGAGTATTATATTGCCATTTATACCCTTGAGTCAAGTCGTTCATGTCCATAATTTCGCATGAACTCTATGAATTGAGTATTATTGAGAGGAGTAGTATCTTCGAGTTCCTAGTTCTTGAGTATTGAGTTTCTAATTCTTTTGAAATTATATTCCTACTTATGCGATTACTATATGTTATTCATGGAGTTCCAAGAGTTGAGTCGTTTATGCCCATAATTCTGCATGAACCCAATAAGTCGAGCATTCTTGAGATGAGTAGTATCATTTAGACCTTGAGTTCTGAGTATTCAGTTCTATATATGGTTATTGAAACCCTCGAATTTAGTCGTTCACGTCCATAATTTGGCATGAACCCTATTTTGAGAAGTCTTTCACAATTATTTATAATCTGTTTAAAGATTAGAGTAAATGAGTATGAGGATGAGGAGAGTTGAGACTCATGTTTTCAAAATGAATATATGAAAACTAAGTATTCTCAAGAGTAAATATTTTTACATTTAAAATGAGAGGAAACCTTGATTTCCAAATGAGTTTATGAACAGTTTTTTAGCACCATCTCTTTTAAGAGAATCTTTTGAGTAATAATCTCAAAGTCGAGGATGAGGAAATGTTTTTAAACATATGAGCATGAGTTATATTATTGGGAGTAGTATTGAGCATTGATATGGGGACGAGTTCAGACAACTCAAAGTCCTCATAAACCATATATGCCAACATGGGTAAAAGGTCATACTTTTTTGATGATTCCTTATTGATTTTAAGCATAGCTTAGTGGATCCACTTAGTTGAGGATATTCTATACTCCAGCAAGGTATATGACAGTTCTAGCAGCGTGGGTGAGACTTTGTATCATCACGTAGCTCATAGTGATGATTGTCGGTTAGAGAATTACCTAAATAAGAGTAAAGAGTTTATTATTGTATTTTCATTTAAATTTGAGTTATTATCTACTGTTTTAAAAGTTTCATGTTTAAACATATTTTATTGTTGCTTCATTATGAGTTGAGTGTCCTGAGTTGAGTAGAGTATTCTGAGTTGAGTTGAGTATTGATAAGTCTTACTGTTCCTAGATGTTTTGATGATCTCTTCACAAATGCAGGGACCCGGTCCTCTGTAGTGTATGCTCGTCCAAGTCTGTGTGCTATATAGCTGGAAAGTTGTCGCGTCAGAGGTTGTTGAGGTCGTCAGTGTACCACACCTATCAGAATGGACGAGGTTGTTTTGTCCAACGGTCAATAACTCTTTATGGTTGATATAGTCAACATGACAAAAATCAAATCATTCATTCATTAAAAAGAGAGAATATTCAAGCTTTAACAAAAATAGCAAGGGACCTCATAGACTGACGAATTGCTTCCTGAACCAGCTGTTATTTTGATTGCTTGTAATTGTGCTTACATTGTAGGATTCGTTTCACATGTGTTAGAAAAATTTAAAACCCTGAGTGAATCACTATAAGAGCTTAGTTGAGAGAAACTTTGTGTCTTACGTTAAAGTCTATATTAATCAGTTGGGTTAGTATAGTGGGCAATGCAGGCATTGCTCTAGCTCATTGATTGATAGTTGTATTATTCAGAATAGAGATTAAGAGGTTAATCTCGTGTGTGTTGTAAACTGTGTTTTACTTTTGCTTGAGAAGATTAGTAAAAATAATTTGAAATTCCTGTGAGACAGGTCGTGGTTTTACTCCCTTAAGTAAGGAGGTTTCCATGTAAAGTTGTGTGTGCTATCTTTACTTTCAGTATTTTCTTTTTTTATCTTAACTGTGTTAAGGACCTGGTCTTATCGTAACTAGTGGACACATACATTCCAACAAGTGGTATCAGAGCTTGACTTTTCTATTTGGGTAACACCAAGAAAAGAAAAGATCCTGAAGGAATGGTTTCTCCACCGAGCCTGGAAGAAGGTCAGTCCACCACAAGACCACCTCGCTTCAACGGACAATTTTATGGATGGTGGAAGATGCGCATGCATGACTATATCAATGCTGAAAACACTAAGGTATGAGATGTGATTCTTGACGGACCTTACATTCCCACCAAAGATGTAGTAGATGGAGAACTTACCAAGGTGATTCCTAAAACCATAGGGGAATACAATGAAGCTGATAGGAAAAAGATAGAAAAGAACTATAGAGCAAAAAAGCTGCTAGTTTGGGGGATTGGTCCATATGAGTACCACATAATCTCTGTGTGCGAGATAATTAAAGAAATATGGGATTGTCTCAAAACATCTCATGAAGGAATGACAAAAGTGAAAGAGTCTAAAGTAGATATGCTAATGACTCAATATGAGAATTTCTGTATGAAGGAAGGCGAAACCATCCACGAGATGAATACAAGATTCATTTCCATAACCAATGAACTAAGATGTCTTGGTGAGCCTATTCACCCAAGCAAACAAGTTCAAAAGATTCTCAGGGTGCTTCCCAAGTCATGGGAGAGAAAAGTGAATGCTATTACTGAAGCAAGAGACTTGAAGGTACTCACCATGGATGATTTAATTGGAAACCTACAAACCTATAAGCTGAACCGGCAACATGGATCAATCGTGAAGGAAGGAAAGAAGGAGAAATCAGTCGCCTTGAAAATGTCTCTGAATGATGGGTTAGAAAAGGAGGATGAGATGGCATACCTCACTAAAAGGTTTCAGAAGATAATAAAAAAGAATGGAGGGTTCCAAAATAAAGGGTCTACCAGCATAGCAACAAATGCAAATGATCTTTGCTACAAATGTGGGAAGCTTGGACATTTCATGAGGGACTGTCAAAACCAGAAGAAGGAGGCTCAGGACTTCAAACCTTGCAGAAGTGACCAGGTCGTAAATCATGCCAGAAGAAAGGCTCACACTGATCAAGTAGTGAAGAAAGCATTTGCAGTCTGGGGAAATGACTCCAGTGAATAAGAGGAAGAAGAGGATAGTCATAAAGATGTCTCAATGATGGCCGTCAAAGATGATGAAACCGTGTTCAACTCCATTTTCTCACTGATGGAAAAATCGGATGATGAAGAGAACCAGGATGAGGTAACCCTTTTTTATCTCTAAAGTAATCTAGATACTTTATCTATTTTTTTGGTTAAGAAAACTTGCTACAGTTCTAATTGACTCAGTAGATGAACTAACCATTGAGAATATGATGTTAAGTGAAAAACTAAGTCTGTGTGAGGATGAAAATGCAGCCCTTAACTCTCAAATGTCTGAAATGAGTGTTAGGATAAGTATTATAGAAACTGAGAGCATGCAGCCCATCGAGGAACCTGGTACCTCTAACGGTGGAAAACAAAAACTTAGTAGCTTTGAGGTCGAATTAGAAGAAAAGTTAAAGGCATCAGAGTTTAAATTAGTGGCTTCTCATGAAAAGAATTCTCAACTAATGAAGGACATTAGTAAGATCAAAGAAGAGCTGAACCATTCCCTAAACTGGACTGATTCATCTATGATCCTTTCGAACTTAGCCAATCAGAAGTTCAACAATAAAAAGGGCTTAGGTTGTAGGTAGATAAAACCTCCCTACAACCCTCACAATAAATATGTCTCTATTTCTGATAATCTATTGAGTACCCATTGTGGAAGAAATGGTTATCTGAGAGAAAAATATGAGTCTCTAAAGAGAATAAAAGAAATGTAGGAGAATTTTCTCAAGTCGAGAAAAGGATGTCTAGAAAAGGAAAAAGTAACTGGTCCTAGATACCATTTTAGCAAGAACACTTTACCCCTTGGACAGAAAGGTTTCTCATTAAACCTTCTGACAGTTTTTGAAAACTCCATCTCAAGTGGGTTCCTAAGTCTAATAAGTGATTCTTGTGCAGAAGAGAGGAAGCAGTCTGTACTGATACATGGATAGTGGATGCTCATGGCACATGACTGGAGACACTCAAAACTTCCTCTCTTTGGAAGCACACCAGGGCGGTGGTGTGTCGTTTGATGATGTGAAAAAGGGTTTCATTCTCAGAATTGGGAAAATAGGAAGATCAGCAGAACATTCCATAGATAATGTTCATCATGTGAATGGTTTGAAATACAATCTGTTAAGTGTATCTCAAATCTGAGATAAGGGAAATTAAGTTAAATTCTTATTTGATAGGTGCCTGGTTACTAACAGTTAACTAACAAAGTTGTTATGTCTGCCGAAAGAGTAAAAATTGTATTTGCATATCTTGACTAAATAGAAGGGGACAGTCTCACGTGTCTAAGTTCTCAGACTAACAATGCAAAGCTATGGCATAGATGATTGGGACATGTGAGCTCGTCCTTGCTAAACAAGCTTGTTGTAGGGGACCTGGTCCGTGGACTGCCTAAGCTGAAGTTTTCTAACAACAAAGTTTGTGAGGCCTGTGTAAGAGGGAAACAAATGAGATCATCCTTCAAACCCAAGAAAGGTGTAAGCACAACCAGACCACTAGAACTTCTCCACATGGATCTATGTGGACCTGTTAGAATCCAAAGCAGAGGAGGTAAGAAGTATATTCTGGTAATTATTGATGACTTCTCCAGGTTCACCTGGAACATGTTTTTGCAAACCAATGACGAGATAGCTTGATTATTGATCAGCTTTGCCAAGACAATTCAACTGAAGGTTAACTGCAAGATTGCAAGCATCATATCAGACCATGGCACAGAGTTTGAAAACACACAAATTGAAGGCTTGTGGCTGAAAATGGAATTCATCACAACATCTCTGCACCAAGATCTCCTTAACAAAATGGGGTTGTGGAAAGGAATAACAGGATCTTGGCGGATATTGCTAGAACCATGCTGATTGACGCAGGACTTGCAATGAATTTTTGGGTAGAAGCAATCAACACAACTTGCTATGTTACAAACATGTCTCTCATAAGGTCAGTGATCAAGAAAACCCTGTATGAGTTACTGAATAACAGAAAACCTTCAATTGCTCATCTGAAGCCTTTTGGTTGCAAATGCTTCGTATTGAATAATGGAAATGATGATCTTTGCAAATTTGATGCCAGGAGTGATGAAATGGTGTTTGTTGGGTATTATTCTACCAGCAAGGCATACTGAGTTTTCAATAAAAGAACTCCGTGTGTTGAAGAGAGTATGCATGTAATATTTGGTGAATCTGATAATAAGAACAAGGATGAAAACAATGAAGACATTGAATTGGAGGAAATGATGAAGGGTCAACAAGACAAGGTAATCCAAACTCCTGGAAGTGAACATGTTTCAAAGGAAGGAAAAGGTTCAAAACTCATAGAGGAACCTGGTCCCTCTGGTGCAGCTTAGGAGGGAGACTCTTAGAACAAAGAGCATGAAGAAGATGAATCTGTTGTTGATATTGAAGATTAGATAACTAGAAAGTCCGGATGGAAACATCTATTTTCTCATCCTTTGGACAATCTTGTTTCTCCACTTGACTCTGTAATACAAACTAGATCCAAAACAAGAAATCTAGTTGCATATGCAGGCCCTGGGGTGATGCGCGCCACTCGGTGCGCCAGGGTCGTCAGGTCCTTTTCTCTTTTGTTCCGAATGTGTTCCTTGAATCATGTATTCATTCTTTTCTTGATATTAACTATTAAAATCTTCATTAATCCTTGAGATATCATACTTACCCAAATCATAACTTTTGAATTCACATTCCAAATTCAACGTAAAGTTAAGAGGAAAGTCAAAGAAAGTCTTTGAGTCAAATTGTGAATCCCTTTGAATCAACTATCGATTTGAGCTAAGTTCTAAGGAATTAAGTATAAGAATGAGAAAATTTGTACCCATGAGTTTTATATTGTCATTTAGACCCTCGAGTCAAGTTGTTCATGTCCATAATTTCGCATGAACTCTATGAATTGAGTATTATTGAGAGAAGTAGTATCTTCGAGTTCCTAGTTCTTAATTATTGAGTTTCTAATCCTTTTGAAATTAAATTCCTACTTATACGATTACTATATGTTATTCATGGAGTTCCAAGAGTTGAGTCGTTTATGCCCATAATTCTGAATGAACCCTGTAAGTCGAGCATTCTTGAGATGAGTAGTATCATTTAGTCCTTGAGTTCTGAGTATTCAGTTCTATATATGGTTATTGAAACTCTTGAATTTAGTCGTTCACGTCCATAATTTGGCATGAACCTATTTTGAGAAGTCTTTTACAATTATTTATAATCTAGTAAATGAGTATGAGGATGAGGAGAGTTGAGACTCATGTTTTCAAAATGAATACATGGAAACTAAGTATTCCCAAGAGTAAATATTTTTACATTTAAAATGAGAGGAAACCTTGATTTCCAAATGAGTTTATGAAGAGTTTTTTAGCACTATCTCTTTTTAGAGAATCTTTTGAGTAATAATCTCAAAGCCGAGGATAAGGAAATGTTTTTAAACATATGAGCCTGAGTTATATTATTGGTTGTAGTATTGAGCATTGATATGGGACGAGTTCAGACAACTCAAAGTCCTCATAAACCATATATGCCAATATGGGTAAAAGGTCATACTTTTTAGATGATTCCTTATTGATTTTAAGCATAGCTTAGTGGATCCACTTAATTGAAGATATCTTATACTCTGGCAAGGTATATGATAGTTCTAGCAACGTGGGCGAGACTTTGTATCATCACGTAGCTCATAGTGATAATTTTTGGTTAGAGAATTACCTAACTAAGAGTAAAGATTTTATTATTGTATTTTCATTTACATTTGAGTTATTATCAACCGTTTTAAAAGTTTCATGTATATAGCATATTTTATTGTTGCTTCATTATGAGTTAAGTGTCCTGAATTGAGTTGAGTATTCTGAGTTGAGTTGAGTATTGATAAGACTTACTGTTCCTAGATATTTTGATGATCTCCTCACAAATGCAGGGACCCGGTCCTCTACAGAGTATGCTCGTCCAGGTGTGTGTGCTATATAGCTGGAAAGCTGTTGCGTCAGAGGTTGGTGAGATCGTCAGTGCACCACACCAATCAGAATGGACGAGGTAGTTTTGTACAACGGTCAATAACTCTTTATGGTTGATATAGTCAACTTGACTAACAACAAATCATTCATTCATTAAAAAGAGAGAATATTCAAGCTTCAACAAAAATAGCATGGGACCTTATAGACTGACGAATTGCTTCCTGAACCAGTTGTAATTTTGAATGCTTGTATTTGTGCTTAGATTGTAGGATTCATTTTACATGTGTTAGAAACATTTAAAACCCTGAGTGAATCACTATAAGAGCTTAGTTGAGAGAAACTTTGTGTCTTACGTTAAAGTCTATATTAATCAGGTGGGTTAGTATAGTGGGCAAAGCAGGCATTGCTCTGGCTTATTGATTGATAGTTGTATTACTCAGAATAGAGATTAGGAGGTTAATATCGTGTGTGTTGTAAATGGTGTTTTACTTTGCTTGAGAAGATTAGTAAAAATAATTTGAAATTCCTGTGAGACAGGTCGTGGTTTTACTCCCTTGAGTAAGGAGGTTTCTGTGTAAAGTTGTGTGTGCTATCTTTACTTTCAGTATTTTCTTTTTTTCTCTTAACTGTGTTAAGGACCTGGTCTTATCGTAACTAGTGGACACATACAATCTAACAAGTGGTATCAGAGCTTGACTTTTCTATTTGCGTAACACCAAGAAAAGAAAAGATCCTGAAGGAATGGTTTCTCCATCGAGCCTGGAAGAAAGTCAGTCCACCACTAGACCACCTCGCTTCAACGGACAATTTTATGGATGGTGGAAGATGCGCATGCATGACTACATCAATGATGAAAACACTGAGGTATGGGATGTGATTCTTGACGGACCTTACATTCCCACCAAAGATGTAGTAGATGGAGAACTTACCAAGGTGATTCCTAAAACCATAAGGGAATACAATGAAGCTGATAGGAAAAAGATAGAAAAGAACTATAGAGCAAAAAAGTTGCTAGTTTGTGGGATTGGTCCATATGAGTACCACATAATCTCTTTGTGCGAGACAAGTAAAGAAATATGGGGTTGTCTCAAAACGGCTCATGAAGGAATGAAAAAAGTGAAAGAGTCTAAAGTAGATATGCTAATGACTCTATATGAGAATTTCTGTATGAAGGAAGGCGAAACCATCCACGAGATGAATACATGATTCATTTTCATAACCAATGAACTAAGATGTTTTGGTGAGCCTATTCACCCAAGCAAACAAGTTCGAAAGATTCTCAGGGTGCTTCCCAAGTCATGGGAGAGCAAAATGAATGCTATCACTGAAGCAAGAGACCTGAAGGTACTCACCATGGATTATTTAATTGGAAACCTTCAAGCCTATAGGCTGAACAGGAAACATGGGTCAACCGTGAATTAAGGAAATGAGGAGAAATTAGTCGCCTTGAAAATGTCTCTGAATGATGGGTCAGAAGAGGAGGATGAGATGGCATACCTCACTAAAAGGTTTTAGAAGATAATCAAACAACACGAAAGGTTCTATAATAAAGGGTCTACCAGCAGAGCAACAAATGCAAATGATCTTTGCCACAAATGTGGGAAGCTTGGACATTTCATGAGGGACTGTCAAAACCAGAAGAATGAGGCTCAGGACTTCAAACCTTGCAGAAGTGACCAGGTCGTAAATCATGCCAGAAGAAAGGCTCACACTGATCAAGTAGTGAAGAAAGCATTTGCAGTCTGGGGAACTGACTCCAGTGAATAAGAGGAAGAAGAGGATAGTCATAAAGATGTCTCAATGATGGCCGTCAAAGATGATGAAACCGTGTTCAACTCCATTTTCTCACTGATGGAAAAATCAGACGATGAATAGAACCAGGATGAGGTAACCCTTTTTATTTCTAAAGTAATCTAGATACTTTATCTATTAAAAGGTTAAGAAAACTTGTTGCAGTTCTAATTGACTCAGTAGATGAACTAACCATTGAGAATATGATGTTAAGTGAAAAACTAAGTCTATGTGAGGATGAAAATGCAACCCTTAACTCTCAAATGTCTGAAATGAGTGTTAGGATAAGTATTATAGAAACTGAGAGCATGCAGCCCAACGAGGAACCTGATACCTCTGACTGTGGAAAACAGAAACTCAGTAGCTTTGCTGTCGAATTAGAAGAAAAGTTAAAGGCATCGGAGTTTAAATTAGTGGCTTCTCATGAAAAGAATTCTCAACTAATGAAGGACCTTAGTAAGATCAAAGAAGACCTGAACCATTCCCTAAAATGAACTGATTCGTCTAAGATCCTTTCAAACTTAGCCAATCAGAAGTTCAACAACAAAAAGGGCTCAAGTTGTAGGCAGATAGAACCTCCCTACAACCCTCACAATAAATATGTCTCTGTTTCTGATAATCTGTTGTGTACCCATTGTGGAAGAAATGGTTATCTGAAAGAAAAATATGAGTCTCTAAAGAGAATAAAAGAAATGTAGGAGAATTTTCTCAAGTCGAGAAAAGGATGTCTAGAAAAGGAAAAAGTACCTGGTCCCAGATACCCTTTTAGCAAGAACACTTTGCCCCGTGGACAGGAAGGTTTCTCATTAAACCTTCTGACAGTTTTTGAAAACTCCATCTCAAGTGGGTTCCTAAGTCTAATAAGTGATTCTTGTGCAGAAGAGAGGAAGCAGTCAGTACTGATACATGGATAGTGGATGCTCAAGGCACATGACTAGAGACACTCAAAACTTCCTCTCTTTGGAAGCACACCAGGGCGGTGGTGTGTCGTTTGATGATATGAAAAAGGGTTTCATTCTCAGAATTGGGAAAATAGGAAGATCAGCAGAACATTCCATAGACAATGTTCATCATGTGAATGGCTTGAAATACAATCTGTTAAGTGTATCTCAAATCTGAGATAAGGGAAATGAAGTTAAATTCTTATGTGATAGGTGCCTGGTAACCAATTGTTAACTAACAAAGTAGTTATGTCTGCCAAAAGAGTAAAAAAATTGTATGTTGCTGATCTTGACTCAATAGAAGGGGACAGTCTCACGTGTCTAAGTGCTCAGACTAACAATGAAAATCTATGGCCTAGATGATTGGGACATGTGAGTTCGTCTTTGCTAAGCAAGCTTGTTGTAGGGGACCTGGTCTGTGAACTGCCTAAGTTGATGTTTTTCGACAACAAAGTTTGTAAGGCCTGTTTAATGGGGAAACAAACGAGATCATCCTTCAAACCCAAGAAAGGTGTAAGCATAACCAGACCACTATAACTTCTCCACATGGATCTATGTGGACCTGTCAGAATCCAAAGCAGAGGAGGTAAGAAGTATATTCTGGTAATTGTTGATGATTTCTCCAGGTTTACCTGGAACATGTTTTTGCGGACTAAGGACGAGACAACTGGACTACTGATCACCTTTGCCAAGGCAATTCAACTAAAGGTTAAATGCAAGATTTCAAGCATCAGAACAGACCATGGCACAGAGTTTGAAAACACATAAATTGAAGGCTTGTGTGCTGAAAATGGAATTCATCACAATTTCTCTACACCAAGAACTCCTTAGAAAAATGGGGTTCTGGAAAGGAAGAACATGATCTTGGTGGATATTGCTAGAACCATGCCGATTGACGCAGGACTTGCAATGATTTTTTGGGCAGAAGTAGTCAACACAGTTTGCTATGTTACAAATAGGTGTCTCATCAGGTCATTGATCAAGAAAACCCTGTATGGGTTGCTGAATAACATGAAACGTTCAATTGATCAACTGAAGCCTTTTAGTTGCAAATGCTTCGTATTGATTAATGGAAAGGATGATCTTTGAAAATTTGATTCCTGGAGTGATGAAAGGGTGTTTGTTGGGTATTATTCTACTAGCAAGGCATACATAGTTTTCAATAAAAGAACTTCGTTAACTGCAAGATTGCAAGCATCAGAACAGACCATGGCACAGAGTTTGAAAACACACAAATTGAAGGCTTGTGGCTAAAAATGGAATTCATCACAACTTCTCTGCACCAAGAACTCCTTAACAAAATGGGGTTGTGGAAAGGAATAACAGGATCTTGGCGGATATTACTAGAACCATGCTGATTGACGCAGGACTTGCAATGAATTTTTGGGTAGAAGCAATCAACACAACTTGCTATGTTACAAACAGGTCTCTCATAAGGTCAGTGATCAAGAAAACCCTGTATGAGTTACTGAATAACAGGAAACCTTCAATTGCTCATCTGAAGCCTTTTGGTTGCAAATGCTTCGTATTGAATAATGGAAATGATGATCTTTGCAAATTTAATGCCAGGAGTGATGAAATGGTGTTTGTTGGGTATTATTCTACCAGCAAGGCATACTGAGTTTTCAATAAAAGAACTCCGTGTGTTGAAGAGAGTATGCATGTAATATTTGGTGAATCTGATAATAAGAATGAGGATGAAAACAATGAAGACATTGAATTGGAGGAAATAATGAAGGGTCAATAAGACAAGGTAGTCCAAACTCCTGGAAGTGAACAATTTTACAAAGGAAGGAAAAGGTGCAGAACTCATAGAGGAACCTGGTCCCTCTGGTGCAGCTTAGGAGGTAGACTCTCAGAACAAAGAGCATGAAGAAGATGAATCTGCTGTTGATATTGAAGAGTAGATAACTAGAAAGTCCGGATGGAAACATCAATCTTCTTATCCTTTGGAAAATCTTGTTTCTCCACTTGACTCTATAATACAAACTAGATCCAAAACAAACAATCTAGTTGCATATTCAGGCCATGTGGCGATGCGCCACTCGGTGCGCCAGGGTCGTCAGGTCCTTTTCTCCTTCGTTTCGTATGTGTTCCTTGAATCGTGTGTTCATTCATTTCTTGATATTAACTATTAAAATCTTCATTAATTCTTGAGAGATCATACATATCCAAATCATAACTCTTGAATTCACATTCCAAATTCAAGGTAAAGTTAAGAGGAAAGTCTAAGAAAGTCTGAGTAAAATATTGAATCCCTTTGAATCAACTATCAATTTGAGCAAAGTTGTAAGGAATTAAGTATAAGATTAAGAAGATTTGTATCCATGAGTTTTATATTGTCATTTAGACCCTTAAGTCAAGTCGTTCATGTCCATAACTTCGCATGAACTCTATGAATTGAGTATTATTGAGAGGAGTAGTATCTTCGAGTTCCTAGTTCTTGAGTATTGAGTTCCTAATCCTTTTGAAATTATATTCCTACTTATGCGATTACTACATGTTATTCATGGAGTTCCAAGATTTGAGTCGTTCATGCCCATAATTCTACATAAACCCTATAAGTCAAGCATTCTTGGAATGAGTTGTATCATTTAGTCCTTGAGTTTTGGAGTTATTGAGTTCTATATATGGTTATTGAAACCCTTGAATTTAGTCGTTCACGTCCATAATTTGGCATGAACCCTATTTTGAGAAGTTGTTTACAATTATTTATAATCTGTTTAAAGATTTGAGTAAATGAGTATGAGGATGAGGAGAGTTGAGACTCATGTTTTCAAAATGAATATATGGAAACTAAGTATTCTCAAGAGTAAATATTTTTACATTTAAAATGAGAGGAAACCTTGATTTCCAAAGGAGTTTATGAGGAGTTTTTTAGCACTATCTCTTTTAAGAGAATCTTTTGGGTTATAATTTCAAAGTCGAGGATGAGGAAATTTTTTTAAACATATGAGCCTGATTTATATTATTGGGAATAGTATTGAGCACTGATATGGGGATGAGTTCAGACAACTCAAAGTCCTCAAAACTATATATGCCAATATGGGTAAAAGGTCATACTTTTTAGATGATTCCTTATTGATTTTAAGCATAGCTTAGTGGATCCACTTAGTTGAGGATATCCTATACTCCGGCAAGGTATAGGACAGTTCTAGCAGCATGGGCGAGACTTTGTATCATCACGTAGCTTATAGTGACAATTATCGGTTAGAGAATTACCTAAATAAGAGTAAAGAGTTTATTATTGTATTTTCATTTACATTTGAGTTATTATCTACTATTTTAAAAGTTTCATGTATATAGCATATTTTATTGTTGCTTCATTATGAGTTAAGTGTCCTGAGTTGAGTTGAGTATTCTGAGTTGAGTTGAGTATTGATAAGTCTTACTGTTCCTAGATGTTTTGATGATTTCCTCACAAATGCAGTGACCCGGTCCTCTGCAGAGAATGCTCGTCCAGGTCTGTGTGCTATATAGCTGGAAAGGTATCGCGTTAGAGGTTAGAGAGGTCGTCAGTGCACCACACCAATCAGAATGGACGAGGTTGTTTTGTCCATTGGTCAATAACTCTTTATGGTTGATATAGTCAATATGACAAACAACAAATCATTCATTCATTAAAAAGAGAGAATATTCAAGATTCAACAAAAACAGTAAGGGACCTCATAAACCGACGAATTGTTTCCTGAACCAGCTGTTATTTTGATTGCTTGTATTTGTGCTTACATTGTAGGATTCGTTTACATGTGTTAGAAACAGTTAAAACCCTGAGTGAATCACTATAAGAGCTTAGTTGAGAGAAACTTTGTGTCTTACGTTAAAGTCTATATTAATCAGGTGGGTTAGTATAGTGGGCAAAGCAGGCATTGCTCTGTCTCATTGAGTGATAGTTGTATTACTTAGAATAGAGATTAGGAGGTTAATCTCGTGTGTGTTGTAAACTGTGTTTTACTTTTGCTTGAGAAGATTAGTAAAAATAGTTTGAAAATCATGTGAGATAGGTCGTTGTTTTACTCCCTTGAGCAAGGAGGTTTCCACGTAAAGTTGCATGTGCTATCTTTACTTTCAGTATTTTCTTTTGTTTATCTTAACTATGTTAAGGAACTGGTCGTATCGTAACTAGTGGACGCATACATTTCAACAAGTGGTATCAGAGCTTAACTTTTCTATTTGGGTAACACCAAGAAAAGAAAAGATCCTGAAGGAATGACTGCTCCCTCGTTCCTTGAAGAAGGTCAGTCCACCACTAGACCACCTCGCTTCACTGGATTTTTTTTTTATGGATGGTGGAAGACGCGCATGCATGGCTACATCAATGATGAAAACAGTAAGCTATGGGATGTTATTCTTGATGCACCTTACATTCCCACCAAAGATGTAGTAGATGGAGAACTTACCAAGGTGATTCCTAAAACCATAAGGGAATACAATGAAGCTGATAGGAAAAAAATAGAAAAGAACTATGGAGCAAAAAAGCTGCTAGTGTGTGGGATTGGTCCAGATGAGTACCACAGAATCTCTGCGTGCGATACAGCTAACGAAATATGGGATTGTCTCAAAACATCTCATGAAGGAACGACAGAAGTGAAAGAGTCTAAAGTAGATATGCTAATGACTCAATATGACAATTTTTGTATGAAGGAAGGCGAAACCATCCAGGAGATGAATAAAATATTCACTTTCATAACCAATGAACTAAGATGTCTTGGTGAGCCTATTCACCCAAGCAAACAAGTTCAAAAGATTCTCAGGGTGCTTCCCAAGCCATGGGAGAGCAAAGTGAATGATATCACTAAATCAAGAGACCTGAAGTTACTCACCATGGAAGATTTGATTGGAAACCTTCAAACCTATAAGCTGAACAGGCAACATGGGTCAACCGTGAATGATGGAAAGAAGGAGAAATCAGTCGCCTTGAAAATGTCTCTGAATGATGGGTCAGAAGAGGAGGATGAGATGACATACCTCACTAAAAGGTTTTAGAAGATAATCAAAAAACACAGAGGGTTCCAAAATAAAGGGTCTACCAGCAGAGCAACAAATGCAAATGATCTTTGCCACAAATGTGGGAAGCCTGGACATTTCATGAGGGACTGTCAAAACAGGAAGAATGAGGCTCAGGACTTCAAACCTCGCAGAAGGGACCTGGTCCCTGATCATGCTAGAAGAAAGGCTCACACTGATCAAGTAGTGAAGAAAGCTTTTGCAGTTTAGGGAAATGGTTCCAGTGAATCAGAGGAAGAAGAGGACAGCCATAAAGATGTCTCAATGATGGCTGCCAAAGATGATGAAACCGTGTTCAACTTCATTTTCTCACTGATGGAAAAATTGGACGATGAAGTGAACCAAGATAAGGTAAACCTTTTTTATCTCAAAATTGATCTAGAAACTTTATCTATTAAAAGGTTAAGAAAACTTGTTGCAGTTCTAATTGACTCAGTAGATGAACTAACCACTAAGAATATGATGTTAAGTGAAAAACTAAGTCTGTGTGAGGATGAAAATGCAGCCCTTTACTCTCAAATGTCTGAAATAAGTGTTAGGATAAGTATTATAGAAACTGAGAGCATTTAGCCCAACAAGGAACCTGGTACCTCTGACGGTGGAAAACGGAAACTCAGTAGCTTTGAGGTCGAACTAGAAGAAAAGTTAAAGGCATCAGAGTTTAAATTAGTGGATTCTCATGAAAAGAATTCTCAACTAATGAAGAACCTTAGTAAGATCAAACAAGAGTTGAACCATTCCCTAAAATGGACTGATTTGTATAAGATCCTTTCGAACTTAGCAAATCAGAAGTTCAACAGCAAAAAGGGCTTAAGTTGTAGGCCGATAGAACCTCCCTACAACCCTTACAATAAATATGACTCTGTTTTTGACAATCTTTTGTGTACCCATTATGGAAGAAATGGTTATCTGAAAGAAAAATGTGAGTCTCTAAAGAGAGTAAAAGAAAGGCAAGAGAGTTTTCTCAAGTCGAGAAAAGGATTTCTAGAAAAGAAAAAAGTACTTGGTCCCAGATACCATTTTAGCAAGAACACTTTGCCCCGTGGATAGGAAGGTTTCTCATTAAACCTTTTGACAGTTTTTGGGAACTCTATCTCAAGTAGGTTTCTAAGTCTAATAAGTGATTCTTATGCAGAAGAGAGAAAGCAGTCAGTGTTGGTACATGGATAGGGGATGCTCAAGGCACATGACTGGAGACACTTAAAACTTCATATATTTGGAAGCACAC
Source organism: Solanum piurae (assembly GCA_029582685.1). NCBI lineage: Eukaryota > Viridiplantae > Streptophyta > Magnoliopsida > Solanales > Solanaceae > Solanum > Solanum piurae. Next base: position 42,856 of record JAJOOO010002086.1, read on the forward strand.
CAAGGTGGTGGTGTGTCGTTTGGTGATGGGAAGAAGGGTTTCACTCTCAAAATTGGGAAAATAGAAAGATCAACAAAACATTCCATAGTCAATGTTCATCATGTGAATGGTTTGAAATACAATCTGGTAAGTGAATCTCAAATCTGAGATAAGGGAAATGAAGTTAAACTCTTATCTGATAGGTGCCTGGTTACTAACTGTTAACTAACAAAGTTGTTATGTCTGGTGGAAGAGTCAAAAAATTGTATGTTGCAGATCTTGACTCAATAGAAGGGGACAGTCTCACGTGTCTAAGTGCTCAGACTAACAATGCAAATCTATGGCATAGACAATTGGGACATGTGAGCTCGTCCTTGCTAAATAAGCTTGTTGCAGGGGACCTGGTCCGCGGACTGCCTAAGCTGAAATTTTCTGATAACAAAGTTTGTGAGGCCTGTGTAAGAGGGAAACAAACAAGATCATCTTTCAAACTCAATAAAGGTGTAAGCACAACCAAACCACTAGAACTTCTCCACATGGATCTATGTGGACCTGTCAGAATCCAAAGCAGAAGAGGTAAGAAGTATATTCTGGTAAGTACTTAAGTTGTGAAGTGGAATGTGACGCTAATTTGTGAGTATGGAGACTGAGAGGTAAGGATTGACTACTTGTCATGAGGTCTTAGTGGACAAGTGTTTCTTAATTTATATCTAGTAGTTGTAAGTTAGTATAGTAAGCGAGAAATCATATTGATATCTGACATTAGTAATAAACATTAAGCTTGAATTTGAGATGAGCATCGTGATCAAAAGAATAGAAACATGAGGGTGATGATGTTAGTCTCGAGATCTGATCTGGTTGACTCGACATAGAGAGGTGAGGATTAAGATGTTTGATACAATGAATGTGAGTAGTACCAATGAGAGATCCTAACGTTTAGATAATGGCAGTGAAGTGTGGCTAAGTCACAAGAGTAACAAAAACATTAAAAGGTGTACCGAGATGGTATGTAATCAGACGAGGTTCCAATTAATTTATTATATTCCATGTGTGCCTAGATAGCATAATTGAGTTGTCAATGTGGAATAGGCTAATGTAAGCAATATTTTCCCTTAAGAGTTAGATGAGGTGGCCTTATAAGAAATGAGAAGAGGTTAAGAGAAGCATCTTAGAAGGAGGTCTTAAGAAGGAGTCTTCGTACATGCTTATGGAGAGTTCAGTAGCCATGAGCTAAGTTTTTCTCGAGTATTAGAGTAAGGCGATTGTAGATCAGTTTAGAGAATAGATCCATAGCTTTCAAGTGTCAGCTTCAAACCCAAGGGGGGATGATAAGATGAGGAATCTAGTTAGGTGTTGAGAATGAGATAGTTATGTCTTCAGAAAGAGTTAATGAGGTACATCAATCCATTCATACTCTAGTGTATTCCTCAGAATTCAGTCATTCCAATATCTTATTGATGTTCTTATATCAAAATTGTGTCTATGACCTATGCTCATACCGTTCAAAGAGATTCATATCTATACTTAGTTTCCAAAATGAGGGGCAAAGATTTTAGTCTATTAATCTCAAGTTTAATCCATAAAGTTATGGTTACCAGTCTCATGATATGAACCTATTCATATAAGCATTCATGTCTCGTAGTATGTTCAGTTTCGCAAATTCATGTTTTACTCTCAATGGATAGCAACATAATGTTATTCCATGCATATTCTTATATAGAATATCTCAAATGAATCGTGCTTATGACCTTTCACCCTAAAGCTTCTTCAGTTACCCTTTTAGTTTGAGAGTGGGGTTGTTGATAGTAGCGGTGTGATGATAGAGAAGGAGATTGTTGTTTCTTATTGTGATAGTGATGTTGTGTTTATTCCATCTAAGGTTATGAATGTTGAGGGAGAAGGAGATAAGGTTTTATGATGAGTAATAAGTAAAATTCCTGGTAATAATGCATGAAAGTTTTGTTCGTAGAGATGATGAGAGAATGAGGAATTCTTAGAAGAAGTGGTGTGTAGGAGTCCATGTAGTGGTTAAGGTTCTAGGCTCGAATGTAGTGTTCTTGGGATGAGATTTCCTACAGAGTTATAGAACCCGAATCTTGTGATCTAGATCAAGAATAATCACCTTATGTTAAGTACTTGGTGATTTTGAGATAGGATTGAGTATAGTAAGAGTAACCCCTTTCCATTCTCAGTCCAGCCGTCATCCGAGGACGAATGATCCCAAGGGGGAGATATTGTAACATCCCAAAAATTTCTAAGTTGAGACTCGAGTCATTCTTTATGGAGAATAAGTTTTTTTCTAATTGATTGAAAATTTTCTTAGATGTTAAGGTCGCTAAAACTTCATATAGCATAAAGTTGAGTTGGAAATTTTCCTTCCAATCGAATTCCTCTATGAGATTATTCTTTGGTCAACTTCAAACAACCATAACATTCAGCACAAAATGAGTTAGGTGGCCTTTAAGGTATCAAATGAAAGATCTTTGAGTCCTCTTTCCAACGTTGTTGAGTTTGCAAAATTCTGTGTTCGGATGAAGGAGATATGCCCGTTTAAGTGCATCCTATCTAATTAAGGCAATCCATCCGTTTTAAGGAGGGGTATTTTGGTCTTTTCCTTACTCCCACTATCCTAGCTCATTTTTGTTAATCTTTTAGAGGTCTAAACTTATTGGAATCAAGTTTAGTCATTCCTAATCACACTTAGGGTTTTTGAGAAGAGTTCAAGAGGAGAAAATAAGAGCGTTCAAGATTCTTACGAGCTTTGAGGATTTCACCAAGAATTTAATTCTTTCGAGGTGTGCAAGTTTTCATAGTGATGGGTTAGTTCACCATCACGCCATTCATGAGTTTTATTATTGAATTCGTTCATGAGATTTAGTGTATTGATTTCTAGATGAGAGTTCTTGAGGTTTTGTTCTTTATTTTTTATTGATGGAGTTTGATGAGTTCTTGAGGTGAGGGTTTCATGTTTGAGGGTTGTTCTTGATGAAATTGGAGTAGAATTTCATGTACTTATGTTAAGTTTATGAATCTAAGAAGGTTTGGAAGAAAGCATTCAATTCTATATGAGTTAGGACCTGAAACTAAGAAGAGAAATTCGTTAGATTTTTTGGGTAGGGGCCTGGGGCGGCGCGCCGCCCATAACGCCATGACTTTTGCTCTGTAGTTTAGGTCATGGCGCGATGCACCAGTAATGTGGCGAAGGTCTTGCAGGAAAGGAAGTATGCTTTGGGTATGGTCAGTCTAGTCACAGGTTGAAAGATTATTCTTCTAAGCAGGGTCAAGGAGGTAACGATGGTAGAGCTCAGCCAACAACTTCAGCAGCACCAACAGGTCGCCCGACTCAACAGAGTAACACATCTGGTACAGGCGGCGATCAGTGCCAAAACAGGTTGTATGTGATACACTCAAATTATACCTCCCTAAAGAAGCATAAGCGATCGTTATCAAGTAAAGAACCCAACTTGTAGGTTGGGGTCGATCCCGCGAGGAAAATGGTTTAGACTTAACTTTAATCAACAATCATATTCGTTTAGTCAAATTACTTCCAGAAACAAGTAATTAAAGGGAGGGGGGGATTTGTGAAACAAATTGTAAGAATTCAGTAAGTAATCAGTAAACAAAAGTCAATTTTGGATGTTAGCAAGATGAGAGAATTAACTAGGGTATACGTGTTCCCCACAAGCTCATAACGCAGTAATCCTAGAAATAACAATCCTTTCCTAGTGTACTACATGCAAAGTGATAAGCTAGGCATCTCTAAATCCTTGGTCCGGCATCTAGAGAATTTCACCCCGCACCTTGGTCCGGCTACGTGTGTGAAATTTACTAACCCTTACCTTTACCTCATATTAGACATCAGATCGATGTTTGGCTTAGTTATTACTTTGCATCAATCGACACTAGACTATTAGATAGTATCACACTAAATCTATGTTGATAATTCTTTTCTTGTTGATTACCTCCTTGGTCCGGCAAGTAGCAACAAGGCGAGTTCTAACGTTGTGCACTGTTAAAAAGACTTTTAAACGAAAGAATTATCAATGCAGGCAAAACACTATTCAAGAATTGTTTATTTACTATTCATACTTTGTTAATCGCTCATGGTTCCCACAACCCTAGTTGTGGAGTTTAGTTACCCATAATCATATGAACATAATTCATTGTTTTCGATGAAAGAATTATGAACTTACGTAATTGAGAATAACAAACCCGGAATTTCAACTTGAATTTCAAAACCAAAACCAACTTAGGAAATCAGGAATTGCTAGGTTTTCAAAAATAAAATCCAAAGTCACAAAGTAGAACTAAAGTAATAAAGTCTAACCCCCAAAACGAGGTTTACATCCCCTATATATAGAAAATAAGTCCTAACTAAAAAGGAAACGAAATAAGGAAATTATGTTCGACTATGCATCTTCATTCCACGAGATTGACTCACGGTCCGTCAATGGATCTACGGTCCGTGAGTCCCTTCCGTCACCCAGGACTTAGGCAATATTTTTAGCTTCCACAACTCAACTTCTCTGAAGCAAATGATGGACCACTAGTACATACCGTAGATCGATCTACGGTCCGTCGATCCCTATCTATAGCTCCACTTAGAATCTTTAAAAATCAGGTACTGGAACTCTCGCAGTATCATTCTACGAATCAGCAGTACCGTCCGTAGATCAATCTACGGACCGTCAATGGCCACCGTGGTTCCACACTTGATCAGATTTCCCTGATTTGCCTTCCATGCCTTACCTGCTGATCTACGATCACCATCTACGGAGCATCAATGGACTTACGGTCCATAGATCACCTCCGTAGATGCCCTTTTCTACACATCTTTCAGTTGCCTCTTTATTTCTGCGTCCAAACAGATTTCCTGCAAAAACACAACAAAAATATATAAAAACTAATACAAAAGGCCATAGACACAGACAACACTTAAGTGAAATGTATTAATAATACCGTAAACTCACGGTATATCAACACCCTCAACTTAAATTCGTTGTTTGTCCTAAAGCGACGCATTAAGACTCTAAACGACACTTGTATAGAAGCAAGCAATTTAAGCACAAGCAATCACATGGCTCTCAATCCCAACTCACTTTTCGGGTGCAAAATATGTTCTCTTAGACTTGACAAGTTAATTCATGTGGATCAAAATATGACAAAGATCGACCAACCAACACACAACATACACTGTTTCACTATCACCAAGGTACCGACTTTTCGACAATGTAACTTGTGCCCTTACTTCAAACGAAATCCCTTTTTCACACAATGAATATGAATTTGAGTACAAGGATTCATTCAACACTCACACTCAGAAGTAACTTCAAGTACAGTTAGTGCTCAATACCATAGGCTTGCCTTTATTTTCACTGCTTAGACTCTCCAAACTAGATTCTAGGATCACTATAGGACTTTCTTGGCTTGTAACGTAGGCTCAGGGTTAGGTGTGATACATTTGGGTACTTCTTAGTGACTTTCTGCCCTCCTTGACATTACACTAGGCTTTCAATCTTTTTTTTCCCTATTTTTGCCATCCTACCGTTTTACCTTCTTTCTCTTGATTTTCTTCAACCATGGATGTAACTTTAGACTTTGTAGCTCTTTATTTTTCACTTTCATATTTATCTTTAGCTTTCAACAAGTCACATCATTTCCTCTCTTTTATTTTTCTCTTTTTCAACATTAAACTCTTTTCATACCCATTTTTCTTTCGGTTTTCTCTTTCATAGCCACCATCAACTTATGGATTTTCTATTGGTTGAGGTGCATAATACCCGATGTCGGATCAGGGCCAAGATTGAAGTTACTTTTTACATTATCCACCCTCAACTTAGCCTTTTGGCCTAAGTCGAGGTGCACATGTCCAAGGAGGGACCGGGGCCAACATAGTAGATTATGGGAAGGTGAGTGAGGGATTTAGAAAGAAATGGTCTAATTTAGGCTCAAAGCATTTGGATCAAAGGGAGCATTTATTTCATTTGGTTGGATTCTTCTTTTAGGCAATTTGTGGACTTATCAGAACAAGGGCCTATGATCACTTTCTAGCCTCTAGAGTAGATTGTCTTAGCAGGACTAACCGAGCAAGTTCTAGATTGACACAAAAACTGTTTGAACAATCAACTATTCTCACACACTCTTGGCACATAGTTTCATTATCAGATTATCAGATTATCAGATTACCTAGTTCAAGTTTTAGCTTAAGTCATGCCATCAAGTTGATTCATTATCATGTCATACTCAGAGCCAATACATTCAACTCATTCTAGTCTACAGATTTTAGCACATAACACCTAAATTTTTGGACGGGTATCATTTCTTTCAAAATATTTGCCATCATGCTTCATTCTTTCTCATGCTTCTACACATACAATCCTAACACATGCCGGTTCAACAGAAATTAAGCAGTCTCTTGGGGAAAAAGAACACATGCAAGAAAACCCCTAGAGAGGATTATGAGTTGGGTTACTCAGACTTTACCCTATCACTCACAATCCATTTACCCCACCCCCAATAAAAATAGATGCGATTGTCCCCAATGCATACAAAAATAGTAAAAGATAATGTATTAGGTGAAGCAAACCTATGGCGCATAGCACCGAAGACTCATCAACAAGCGGGTGGGCTCGGTTTCTTGGAGCCCGCTGGAACAATACTTGGGTCACCCTCAGTAGTGCCCACATCATCCATCATAGCACCCTCAGTAGTGCTCTCGATCACTCTAACCGCACCATCAGTTCTGGTCACATTGTCCCTCACAACAGGCGGGACCTCTACAACTGAGGCAGAACTCAATGCCTGCAACACTCTCATGCACCCTCTGCTGGCGCACTCTTCATCTAAAATTGAAGCCTTCTTAGCCTCCTTCTCCCGCCTACACTGTCTCTTTTTGGGCTTTTTCCTCCTCAGTGCGGCTAGAATGGTGCCTCTTACCATTGACACGTGTAGGCTCGGGCTCCTCCTTCTACGGTCTGTGGGTCGATCTACAGTCCGTAGATGGGGACCGTAGATCACTCTTACACTTAGAAAAATTTAGGGACTTACCTGGGATCTACGGTTGCCATTAACGGTCCGTAGGTTGACTTACGAACCGTCGACGGGGTCCGTAGACCTCTGCACCAGACCTTTTTCTACAGATTTTGCCTTGTGTCCCTGCATATGTAGCAACCAGTAGGCCATTCTTTTTACATTTTTTGGACACTGTTTAGACACGGACCCTATGCTATATCTAGTCAACACTAATACAAAAACAAATAAAACACCTATCTAAAGGGTTAGAAAAATTCAAATAAACACGAAAAACTCCTAAATTGAAAAGTAAAACCTATAGTTGGCTAGATTCTACATCTTGGGTTGCCTCCTAAGCAGCACTTGATTTAACATCACGGCACGACGCAGGCTCCTTGATTACTCAGACTTCATAAATATGTCATGCCTCTATTAGTGCATTTACACTCTCAGAATTTCCCATGTAGCTTTTTATCCTCCGGTAGTCAGTTTTGAACCTTGTCCCACTCCTTTTCTCGAGCTCAACCACTCTATGTGGGGACACTTGGGTCACTCTGAATGGTCCAGTCCATTGGGACTTGAATCTGCTCGAAAAATAACACAACCTTGATTTATACAACAACACCAGATCACCGGGAGCTAGGTTGCACTTTTCTAACTTTTGAGCATCGCGCTTCTTATCTGTGTGCAAGGCTGCACCAGTATGTACCGTAGATCGATCTACGGTCCGTCGATCCCTATCTATAGATCCACTTAGAATCTTTAAAAATCAGGTACTGGAACTCTCGCAGTATCATTCTACGAATCAGCAGTACGGTCCGTAGATCAATCTACGGACCGTCAATGGCCACCGTGGTTCCACACTTGGTCAGATTTCCCTGATTTGCCTTCCATGCCTTACCTGCTGATCTACGATCACCATCTACGGAGCATCAATGGACTTACGGTCCATAGATCACCTCCGTAGATGCCCTTTTTTGCACATCTTTCAACTGTCTCTTTATTTCTGCGTCCAAATAGATTTCCTGCAAAAACATAATAAAAACACATAAAAACTAATACAAAATGGCCCTAGACACATACAACTCTTAAGTGAAATGTATTAAAAATACCATAAACTCACGGTATATCAGTATGCTCTCCAGGCTCACTAGGATCAGAAAGGTTCCCCTGATGTGGTCACTGGTACGTTACGAGTCTTTGACCTAGATGTTTATACATTGTTAGATCCAGGGGCTATTCTTTCCTTTGTAACTCCTTATATAGCAGTCTAATTCGATGTTAGTCCAGAAACTCTTTCAAAACCTTTCTCAGTCTCTACTCCAGTCGGTGACCCATTTATAGCTAGACGGGTATACAGAAATTGCCCTGTCACAGTCTGCCATAAAGTCACCTCAGAAGATCTTGTAGAGTTATAAATGGTAGACTTTGATGTCATTCTAGGCATGGATTGGTTACATTCATGTTATGCCTCAGTCGATTGTAGAACTAGGATTGTTCGTTTTCAGTTTTTAGACGAACCAACCTTAGAATGGAAGAGTAATAGCTTAACGCCTATGGGTCGATTCATTTCTTACCTTAAGGCCAAAAAGATGATCTCTAAGGGTTATCTCTATCACCTAGTTCGGGTTAAGGATTCAAGCTCCGAAACCCCAACTCTTGAGTCAGTTCCAATAGTCAATGAATTTCCAGAAGTGTTTCCAGAAGATCTTCCCGGAGTTCCTCCCGAAAGGGAAATAGACTTTGGAATTGATCTTCTTCCAGATACCCAGCCCATCTCTATTCCTCCTTACAAAATGGCTCCAGCTGAGCTTAAGAAATTGAAAGAGCAGTTGAAAGACCTTCTTGATAAGGGTTTCATCTGACCTAGTATTTCACCATGGGGTGCACCAGTGTTATTTGTGAAGAAGAAAGATGGTTCCCTCAGAATATGCATTGACTATCGGCAGTTGAACAAAGTCCCAATCAAGAATAAGTATCCCATCCCCAGGATTGATAACTTGTTTGACCAACTTCAGGGTGCTAGTCATTTCTCAAAGATAGACCTCAGATCCGGTTATAATCAGCTCAGAGGTAGAGATATTGATATTCCAAAGACAACCTTTAGAACTCGGTATGTTCATTATGAATTCGTAGTTATGTCATTTGGACTAACCAATGCTCTGACAAATTTTAGGGATTTGGTGAACAAGGTGTTCAAGCAGTACTTTGACTTGTTCGTTATCTTCTTTGTTGATAATATCTTCATTTACTCTAGGAATGAGGAAGAACATGCAAGTCATTTGACGGTTATCATGCAAACTCTCAAAGATCACCAGTTATTCACTAAGTTTAGCAAATATGAGTTTTGGTTGCAATATGTTGCTTTCCTTGGTCATATTGTGTCTAGCAAAAGAATCCGAGTGGATTCTAAAAAAATAGAAGCAGTGAAACAATGGCCCAGACCTACCTCTCCTACAAATATAAGAAGTTTCTTGGGTTTGGATGGTTATTACAGAAGGTTCGTGGAAGGATTTTCATCCATAGCCTCTCCATTGACTAAGTTAACTTAGAAAAAGGTTAAGTTTCAGTGGTCAGATGATTGTGAGAAAAGTTTTCCAGAACTGAAAACTAGGTTGACTACAGCTCCCGTTATGACTCTACCAGAGGGTTCATATGGTTATGTTATCTACTGTGATGCATCTAGAGTCGTCCTAGGTTGTGTGTTGATGCAGCGAGGTAAGGTTATAGATTATGCTTCTAGACAGAAGGTGCATCAGAAGAACTATCCAACTCATGACCACGAGCTTGCAGCAGTGGTGTTTGCACTTAAGATTTTGAGGCTTTACTTGTATGGCGTGCACGTAGATGTGCTCACAGACCATAAGAGCCATCAGTATGCATTAACCTAGAAAGAGTTGAATCTTTGCCAGAGGAGATGGCTTGAGTTCCTCAAGGATTATGATATGAATGTGCATTACCATCCTGGTAAGGCCAATGTAGTAGGAGATGCTCTTAGTAGACTATCTATGGGTAGTATAGCCCATGTTGAGGAAGAAAGAAAAAAACTAGCAAAAGAAGTTCACAGACTTGCTCGCTTAGGAGTTCGTCTCATGAGCATATCAGATGGTGGTGTAACAGTTCAGAATGGGTCAGAATCTTCATTGGTAGTGGAGGTTAAGGAAAACCAAGATAATGATCCAATATTGCTTCAACTTAAAGGTGCAGTCCATCAACAGAGAGTTGAGGTTTTCTCCCAAGGGGTAGATGGTGTGCTTCGCTATTAGGGTCGATTATATGTGCCTACGGTGGGTGAGTTGAGACATCAGATTCTTGCAGAAGCCCATAACTCCAGATATTTTATTCATCCAGGCGCCACTAAGATGTATCGTGATCCGGGAAGTCTTTTGGTGGAATGGTATAAAAAAGATATAGCGGATTTTGTGGCTAAGTCCCCAATTGTCAGCAAGTCAAGGTAGAACATCAGAAACCAGGAGGTATGACTCAAGAGATCAACATTCCTACTTGGAAGTTGGAAGTGATCAACATGGACTTAATCGCAGGTTTACCTCATACTCGCAGATAGCATGACTCCATTTGGGTGATAGTTGATAGAGTTACTAAGTCAACACGCTTTATGGCCGTCAAGACTACAGATTTGGTGGAGGACTATGCCAAGCTATACATTAATGAGATAGTCAGGTTGTATGGGGTTCCTTTGTCTATAATCTCAAGTAGAAGTCCTCAGTTTACCTTTCATTTTTGGAAGTCATTTCAGAAAGGTCTTGGTACCCAGGTTAATCTTAGCACAACATTTCATCAGCAAACGGTTGGTCAGGCAGAGCGTACCATTCATACCTTAGAGGACATGTTGAGAGCTTGTGTGATCGATTTCAAGTGTAGTTGGGATAGTCACCTTTCTCTTATAGAGTTCGCCTACAATAATAGTTACTATCTCAGCATTCAGATGGCCCTTTATGAGGCATTATATGGAGGTAGATGTAGATCTCCAGTTGGTTTGTTTGAAGTAGGTGAAGCAGCCTTGATAGGGACAGATTCAGTTCATGATGCTATGGATAAAGTGCAACTCATCAGAGATAGACTTAAGACAGCCCATAGCTGCCAGAAATCTTATGGAGATGTAATGAGAAGGGAATTAGAGTTCCAAGTTTATAACACCCCGTATCCTAATAGACCAAAATACAGACTTTGAGAAGTTGCAGGTGCAACCCACGGTTGCCATCCACGGACCGTAGGTCAGACCACGGTCCGTGCTGGTGGTCCGTGGTTCATCACTGCAGCCCCTCCCAAAACCCAGCTCAGAAAATTGGCTAAGTCTCGACCCACGGACAGACATATGGTCTGTAGGTCAGACCACTGTCTGTGGTTTGTGTTTGTGGATCAAGACTCCTTTACCCAGCCTCTGATATAAACTATGGTTGACCAGCACAGACCGTCGTTCGATCCATGGTCCGTAGGTCTGACCGTAGATGAGGGTCAGCAGTCAGTTAGATGGAAGTTGTTGATTGGGTCAACTTAAAATGGTCATAACCCTTAGCACAAAAGGAATTATGTGTCCCATAACCTATGGTATGATAGATAATTGAATCCTCTTTCCAACGCCATCCGCCAAAAAAGTTATGCTCGTTTTAGTGAAGGGTTGTCGAGCAGGCTTGACTTACGAACCCAATCTACAGATCGTAGATTGACCTACGGCCCGTAGGTCCAATCCATCAATCACTCCGACATCAGTTAAGTCAGGGGTCTTTTGGTCTTTTCCTATTTTGTTTAATCCCTAAGATATGTCGTTTAGACCCTAAATCATGAGGTTTTAGTCAGTTTAAGCCTAGAAACATAACTAGAACTTACCTAAGTCAAGTCATTAATCAAAACATAGAAAATTAGAAGCAAGAGAGAAGAAAAAGGTCAAGAACCCTAGTTCAAGAACACAACAAGTTTTCTTCAGTTCCAGCCCAGAAATCAAAGGATTTATCCGTGTAATTCGTCACCAGGTATGTGTGATTTCACTAGTGGGTTCCTTTCACCCATTAGGTCCCTAGTTTTCAGTCAGTTTCTTGATTCCATTATTATGACTAGACCTAGGGTTTCTTGAATGTTAGAATTATTGGGTTCTTAGCTGTTAGAATGATCCAAATCAGATTAGTATGTTAATATTCAGTTTATTGCATGAATTCTAGAACCTATTTCTTTAGTTCTTGAATTACACATGCTAGGTCAGATATTTCAGTTATACATGCCTCAGTTTATGAATGCATCATTATCAGATTAATTATTGCATTCTCAGTTTTGCATGTTCAGTTTTGAGCTATCCAGTATTACAAAAATTTAGTCATAATGTGTTAATCACTTAAATCTATTGGAAGTAGCATAATACCGAGTTGGACTAGGGTTCAGCGTACCCATATAGTCCCAAAACTACGAGCCACGTAGGTGTGAGTCCCCTCCATGGGCATCATTTACTGATCACGCCAGCATGCCTCTATACCTTTAGCCGAGTATATTGAGTCCTCTCCATGGGGAGTATACATCGGACTCCACATTTAGCTCATGTGGTTTTATTATCCGTTATTAGTAGCACCCACAGTTCAGTCAAATTTTATTGCATTGACCATTTATCAGTATATTCAGTATTCAATTTCAGTATATTATAAATTGGTCACTACATTTAGTTATCTCAACATTTAGTATCTATATCATGTTCAAATTATATCATTGCTTATTTGCTTTGTTCAGTTATATGTTATTTCAGCTTTACTATATCTTGCATGCTCAGTACCTTTCAAGTACTGACGCATACGTGCACTACATCTTCTCGTGATGTAGTTTCAGGTTCTCAGCATCCAGATCACGCTTAGATTAGTTCTTGATCTCCAGTTCAGCAAAATCAGTGGTGAATCCTTATTCTCCGAGGACAATAGTCATGAGTTTCTTTTCAGTATTTTTAGTCCTTTAGTTTCATTTTTACTAGACTTAGTTGGGGTCTGTCCCAACATTTCTAGTCAATTAGAGGCTATTTTCAGACATAGTTAGATTCAGCTTAGTATTGAATTTATATCTTCTTTGTATTTAAACTCATCAGTTATCATTTATCTCAGTTATAGTATATTGGTATTCCCCATATTTTCATTTTAATTATGATTTAGCTTCTGCATCAGTTTATTAACTTTAGTATGCTCATTATCATGCCATCAGGGTTAGCTTGGGATCACTTGTGGTCCTAGGTCCCGTCTCCGCATCTTGGGGGTAGTCTCAGGGAGTGACAAAGTTAATGATTGGGTTTTCCTGAAAGTGTCACCTATGAAGGGGGTGATGAGATTTGGTAACAAAGGGAAGCTTAGCCCTAGATATATAGGCCCTTACAAGATTTTAAAAAGAGTTGGTAAGGTGGATTATGAGTTAGAGTTGCCAGCAGAACTAGCGGCAGTGCACTCGGTTTTTCACATTTCGTTGTTGAAGAAGTGTGTGGGTGATCCAATATCCATTGTACCTTAGAAATTGTAGCTGTAAAGGATAGTATCACTTATGAAGAGGTACCAGTTGAAATCTTTGATCGTCAGGTTCAAAGGTTGAGGAACAAAGAAGTCGCTTCAGTCAAGGTTTTGTGGAGGAGTTAGTTATTGAAGGAGCTACTTGGGAAGCAAAAGCTACCATGAAGGTCAAGTATCATCACCTCTTTCCTTCCGATTCCATTCCAGCTTGAGGTAATAGTTCTTCTTCAGTTTTTTCAGTCGTTCTTGCACAGTTTCAGTCTTAGCATCATATTCCTTCAGTTTGTACTTGCATTTTCAGCGTATTTTCATGTTCTTGGAAGCTAGTTCAGTCAGGAATCAATTTTAGTATTTTGTGGTAGGGTTGCAGCTCTTTTCCTCTATTTCAGCTAGTTTAGTCTTCATTCGATGACAAATGTTCCTAAGGGGGAGATAATGTAACACCCCGTATCCTAGACAGACCAGATTGTAGATTTCAGAACCTACAGGTGCCACCGATGGGCACTATCTACGGACCGTAGGGTGACCCACGATCCATGTTTGTGGTCCGTGGATGGTCACTTGCAGCCCTCCCCAAGAAAATCCCTAAAATTTGGCTAAGTTTTGACCTACGGACTGTAGGTCAGGTCACGAACCATGGTCCATGTCCATGGATTAGACCCCTAGTTTCAGCTCCCAATCACCGATCGACGGTTGACCAGCACGGACATGTCTAAAAAGTCGCACTAAGTAGAGTCCTTTTCATGGGTGTGAAGTGCACCAAATCTAATGAGAGGGAGGCTACAAAGTGTTTTAGAAAGAACTTCACTCTCTTTTGTTACTCTTATCGTGCTTAAGGTATGATCTAATTCCTCATTCTGACTCATCATTTTGCATTTCAGATCATGCCTCCTCGTAGAGCTTATGAAAGGGGTGCTAATGCACGCAATCCTAACGCAGCTCCTCCAGTCCCAGATCAGGAAGTTTTGAATGCTGAATTTTGGAACGCTATTCAGTTGTTGGCTCAGAGTGTAACCAACCAAACAAATCAGCAGGTTCCAGTTCCGACAAATGCTAATGTTGGGTCAGCTGCAGCTAGAGTTCATGATTTTGTTAGGATGAATCCGCCTGAGTTTTAGGATCGCAGACCAGTGAGGATCCCCAAAACTTCACTGATGAGGTCAAGAAGATATTTGGAGTGATGCGGGTAACTGGGAATGATCGGGTTGAGTTGGCATCTTACCAACTAAAGGATGTAGCTCATATTTGGTATACTCAGTGGAAAGAGAACATGGGTACATATGCAACTCCTATTACTTGGGAAGGCTCTAGTGAGACCTTTCTGGATAGGTTCTTCCCAAGTGAGTTGAGGGAGGCAAAAGACGGTCCAAGAGTATGGACTTAAGTTCACCCAACTCTCCAGGTATGCTCTTCACATGATGGAGGATTCCAGGGCTCAAATGAACAAGTTCATGTATGGGTATCCGATCTTGTGAAAATAGAGTGTAGAAATGCTATGTTGCTGGAATATATGAACATCTCTAGGCTCATGATTTATGCCCAGCAGGTTGAGGGTGATAAGCATAGGGAACAAGCCAAGGAGAATAAGAAGCCTAGGACCGATAACTATGACCATTCTCAAAAGAAATTGGGAGGTGGAAATCGCTCGCAGTTTCAGCAGAAATCTTCAACTCCAACACCTTTATCAGCTAGTATTACATCCTCCAAGTTCTGAAATGATCATAAAGGTAGGACATCAGGCTCCAAGTCTCAAGGTAGTATTGCAGGCACCAGAACCTTCCCAACTTGTCCAAAGTGTGGTAAGAACCATCCGGGTGAGTGTCTTGCAGGAAAGAAAGGATGCTTTGGGTGTGGCCAGTCTGGTCATAGGTTGAAAGATTGTCCTTTTAAGCAGGGTCAAAGAGGTAACGATGGTAGAGCTCAGCCCACAACTTCAGCAGTACCACCAGGTCACCCGACTCAGCAGGGTAACTCATCTGGTACAGGTGGCGGTCAACGCCAAAACAGGTTGTATGCTCTCCAGGCTCGCCAGGATCAAGAAGGTTCTCCTAATGTGTATGTTACGAGTCTTTGACTTAGATATTTATGCATTGTTAGATCCAGGGGCTACTCTTTTCTTTATAACTCCTTATATAGCAGTCAAATTCGATGTTAGTCCAGAAACTCTTTCAGAACCTTTCTCAGTCTCTACTCCAGTCGGTAACTCAGTTATAGCTAGACCGGTATATAGAAATTACTCTGTCACAGTCTCCCAGAAAGTCACCTCAGCAGATCTTGTAGAGTTATAAATGGTAGACTTTGATGTCATTCTAGGCATGGATTGGTTACATTCATGTTATGCCTCAGTCGATTGTAGAACTAGGATTGTTCGTTTTCAGTTTTTAGACGAACCAATCTTAGAATGGAAGAGTAATAGCTTAACGCCTATGGGTCGATTCATTTCTTACCTTAAGGCCAGAAAGATGATCTCTAAGGGTTATCTCTATCACCTAGTTCGGGTTAAGGATTCAAGCTCTGAAACCCCAACTCTTGAGTCAGTTCTAGTAGCCAATGAATTCCCTTTAGTGTTTCCAGAAGATCTTCCCGGAGTTCTTCCCGAAAGGGAAATTGACTTTGGAATTGATCTCCTTCCAGATACCCAGCCCATCTCTATTCCTCCTTATAAAATGGCTCCAGCTAAGCTTAAGGAATTGAAAGGGTAGTTGAAAGACCTTCTTGATAAGGGCTTCATCAGACCTAGTATTTCGCCATGGGGGTGCACCAGTGTTATTTGTGAAGAAGAAATATGGTTCCCTCAGAATGTGCATTGACTATCGGCAGTTGAGCATAGTCACAATCAAGAATAAGTATTCCATCCCCAGGATTGATAACTTGTTTGACCAACTTCCGGGTGCTAGTCATTTCTCAAAGATAGACCTCAGATTCGGTTATAATCAGCTCAGAGGCAGAGATATGACATTCCGAAGACAACCTTCAGAACTCGGTATGGTCAATATGAATTCGTAGTTATGTCATTTGGACTAACCAATGCTACTGCAACTTTCATAGATTTGATGAACATGGTGTTCAAGCAGTACTTGGACTTGTTCATTATAGTCTTTATTGATGATATCCTCATTTACTCTAGGAATGAGGAAGAACATGTGAGTCATTTGATGGTTGTCCTGCAAACTCTCAAAGATCGCCAGTTATTCGCTAAGTTTAGCAAATGTAAGTTTTGGTTGGAATTTGTTGCTTTCCTTGGTCATATTGTATCTAGCGAATGAATCCCAGTCTATTTTCAGAAAATAGAAGCAGTGAAACAATGGTCCAAACGTACCTGTCCTACAAATATCAAAAGTTTCTTGCATTTGGCTGGTTATTACAGAAGGTTCGTGGAAGGATTTTCATCCATAGCCTCTCCATTGACTAAGTTAACTTATAAAAAGGTTAAGTTTCAGTGGTCAGATGATTGTGAGAAAAGCTTTGCAGAACTGAAAACTAGGTTGACTACAACTCCCATTTTGACTCTACCAGAGGGTTCAGACGGTTATGTTATCTATTGTGATGCATCTAGAGTCGGCCTAGGTTGTATGTTGATGCAGCGAGGTAAGGTTATAGATTATGCTTCTAGACAGCTTACGGTGCATGAGAAGAATTATCCAACTCATGACCTCGAGCTTGCAACAATGGTGTTTGCACTTAAGATTTGGAGGCATTACTTGTATGGTGTTCATATAGATGTGTTCACAGACCATAAGAGCCTTTAGTATGTGTTCACCCATAAAGAGTTGAATCTTTGCCAGAGGAGATGGCTTGATTTCCTCAAGGATTATGATATGAATGTGCATTACCATCCTGGTAAGGCCAATGTAGTAGCAGATTCTCTTAGTACACTATATATGGTAGTGTAGCCCATGTTGAGGAAGAAAGAAAGGAAATAGTGAAAGATGCTCACAAACTTGCTCGCTTAGGAGTTCATCTCATGAGCATATCAGATGGTGGTGTAATAATTTAGAATTGGTCAGAATCTTCATTGGTAGTGGAAGTTAAGGAAAAGCAAGACAGTGATCCGATATTGCTTTAACTTAAGGGTGCAGTCCATCAGTAGAGATTTGAGGTTTTCTCCCAAGGGGGAGATGGTATGCTTCGCTATCAGGGTCGATTATGTGTACCTAAGGTGGGTGAGTTGAGACATCATATTCTTGCAGAAGCCTATAACTCCAGATATTCTATTCATCCAAGCGCCACTAAGATGTACTGTGATCTGCAGGAAGTCTTTTGGTGGAATGGTATGAAAAGGGATATAGCGGATTTTGTGGCTAAGTGCCCCAATTGTCAGCAAGTCAAGGTAGAATATCAGAAACCAGGAGGTATGACTCAAGAGATCGACATTCCTACTTGGAAGTAGGGAGTGATCAACTTGGACTTCATCACAGGTTTACCTCGTACTCGCAGACAACATGACTCCATTTGGGTGATAGTTGATAGAGTTACTAAGTCTGCGCATTTTTGGCGGTCAAGACTATAGATTCGGCGGAGGAATATGCCATGCTTTACATTAATGAGATAGTCAGATTGCATGGAGTTCATTTGTCTATCATCTCAGATAGAGGTCCTCAGTTTACCTCTCATTTTTGGAAGTCATTTCAGAAAGGTCTTGGTACTCAGGTTAATCTTAGCACAATATTTCATTCGCAAATGGATAGTTAGGCAGAGCGTACCATTCAGACCTTAGAGTACATGCTGAGAGCTTGTGTGATCAATTTCAAGGGTAGTTGGGATGATCACCTTTGTCTTATAGAGTTCACCTACAATAATAGTTACCTTTCTAGCATTCAGATGGCCCTTTATAAGGCATTATATGGGCGTAGATGTAGATCCCCAGTTGGTTGATTTGAACTAGATGAAGCAGCCTTGATAGGGCCAGATTCAGTTTATTATTCTATGGAAAAAGTGCAACTCATCAGAGATAGACTTAAGACAACCCAGAGTCGCCATAAGTCTTATGCAGATGCAAGGAGAAGGGAACTAGAGTTCCAAGTTGATGATTGGATTTTCCTGAAAGTGTCACCTATGAAGGGGGTGATGAGATTTTGCAAGAAAGGGAAGCTCAGCCCTAGATATGTAGGATCTTACAAGATTTTGAAAAGAGTTTGTAAGGTGGCTTATGAGTTAGAATTGCCAGCAGAACTAGCGGCAGGGCATCTGGTTTTTCACATTTCATTGTTGAAGAAGTGTGTGGGTGATCCAGCATTCATTGTACCTTTAGAAAGTGTAGATGTAAAGGATAGTCTCACTTATGAAGAGGTACCAGTTGAAATCCTTGATCGTCACGTTCGAAGGTTGAGGAAAAAAGAAGTCGCTTCAGTCAAGGTTTTGTGGAGGAGTCAGTCCGCCGAGGGAGCTACTTGGGAAGCAGAGGCAGCCATGAAGACCAAGTATCCTCACCTCTTTCCTTTCGATTCCATTCCAACTTGAGGTAATAGTTCCTCTTCAGTTTTTTAGTCGTTCTTGCACAGTTTCAGTCTTAGCATCATGTTCCTTCAGTTTGTACTTGCATTTTCAACGTATTTGTAGGTTCTTGGAACTTAGTTCTATTAGGAATCAGTTTTAGTATTTTGTGGTAGGGTTGCAGCTCTTTCCCTCTATTTCTGCTAGTTTAGTCTTCATTCGAGGATGAATGTTCCCAAGGGGGAGATAATGTAACACCCCGTATCCTAGACAGACCAGATTGCAGATTTCAGAAGCTACAGGTGCCACCGATGGGCACCACCTATGGACCATAGGGTGACCCACGGTCCGTGCTGGTGGTCCGTGGATGGTCACATGTAGCCCTCCCCAGAAAAATCCCCAAATTTTGGCTAAGTCAACCCACGGCCAGACCTACAGACCGTAGGTCAGGTCACAGACTGTGGTGCGTTTTCATGGATCAGACCCCCAGTTTCAGCTCCCAGTCGCCGATCAATGATTGACTAGCACGGACCGTCGGTTGATCCACGGTCCGTCGGTCCCGTCCGTCGGTGACTCCAACAACAGTTAAGTCAGGGGTCTTTTGGTCTTTTCCATATGTGTTGGACCCCTAAACTACGTCGTTTATATCCTAAACAACGTAGTTTTGGTCAATTTTAGCCTAGAAACATAACTAGAACTTACCTAAGTCAGATCATTCATCAAAACTTAGAAAAAATTAGAGTGTAAGAGGAGAAACAAGTCAAGAACTCTAGTTCAAGAACGCAACAAGGTTCCATCAGTTCCAGCCACGAAATCAAAAGATTTCTCCATGGAATTCATCACCAGGTATGTGGGATTTCACTAGTGGGTTCCTTTCACCCATTAGGTCCCAAGATTTCAGTCACAATCTTGATCCCCTTAATATTATCTAGACCTATGGTTTCTTGAATGTTAGAATTGTTGGGTTATAGTTGTTAGAATGATCCAAATCATATCATCATGTTGTATATTTGTTCTGCCTAGATTCATGCATAAACTCAGAACCCTAGCTATGTAGTTCTTTTAGTTGATGAATTACACATGCTAGGCCAGTTAATTCAGTTATATATGTAAACATGACTCAGTTTTTGAATGCATTATTATCAGTGTATTAATGTTGCATTCTCAGTTTGCATGTCAGTAGTTTGAGCTATCTAGTGTTACAACATTTCGGTCATAAAGTGTTAACTACTTAATCAATTGGGAGAAGCTTAATACCGAGTGGACTAGGGTTAGTCACCCTCAAGTCCCAAAACTACTTGCCTCGTAGGATAAGTCCCCTCTGTTGGGCATTACATTTTAGTGATCACGCCAACATGCCTCTATACCTCTGGCAGGGTATATTGGGTCCACTCGATGGGGCGTATACATCAGACTCCACATTTAGCTCAAGTGATTTTATGTCGGTTATTAGTAGCTCCCTTCCAGTTCAGTCAGTTTCTATTGCAATGACTATGTTATCAGTATAGTTCAGTCTCAACATGTTATAAACTTGATCATTGCATTCAGTTTAGCCATGTTCAGTATTTCCAGTATCCTTATCATGTTCAAATTTTATCATTATTGTATTGCTTTTCTAGTTATGTTATTATTCAGCTTTACTCTATCATGCATGCTCAGTACCTTCCAAGTACTGACGCATACTTTGCGCTACATCTTCTTGTGATGTAGGTTCAGGTCCTCAGTAGTCAGATCACGCATAGATCGGTTCCCGATCTTCAGTTCAGCAACATCAGTGGTGAGTCCTCATTCTTCGAGGACTAGTGACATGATTATCTTTCTTGCTTTTAGTTTTAGTTTTAGTTTTACTAGATCTAGCTGAAGCATGTCCCATCATTTCTAGTCAGTAGAGGCTTTATTTCAGACATAGTTAGTTTCAACTTTTGTCTTAGAGTTTGACTTTTCATTTGTATTCAAACTCTCAGTTTTCATATATTCAGACATAGTATATGGGTATTCCCCATCATTTCAGATTATTTATATGATTTAGCTTTTGCACAATATTTATTGATTCAACTCGCTTTAGTATGCTTATGATATGCCAGTAGGGTTAGCTTAGGGTCACTCGTGATCCTAGGTCCCATGTACGCGTCCTAGGAGTAGCTTCGAAGTGTGACAATGGGTGAGACGTTGTATCATCACATAGCTCATAGTGTTGGTTTTCCGTTATAGAATTTCTCAAATAAGAGTAAAAAGTTTATTATTGTATTTTCATATACATTTGAGTTATTATCTACTATTTTAAAAGTTTCATGTATATAGCATCTTTTATTGTCGCTTTCATTATGAGTTGAGTGTCCTGAGTTGAGTTGAGTATTCTGAATTAAGTTGAGTATCTTTGAGTTGATTGTTGTATCCTTGAGTTGAGTTAAGTATTCTTGAGTCGAATTGAGTATTCTTGAGTCATGTTGAGTTGAGATAAGGTGAGTATGTCTTCCTTATTATCAGTTCAATCTTATACTTATGTTGCAGAATTCCCCTTACATGTTCGTACATTTTGTCACGACCCAAAAATAGACGTGATGGCACTCGTCTTATCCCACAAGACAAGTCAGCCTAAAACTCAACCCTTACGATAAAGTACGGAAACAAAATATAAGTAAAAGTCTAATACTTTAATTTAATGCGGAAATTCATAATCGACTTAAACATGCCCCCAAAATATGATTATCACGTGTACAAGCCTCTAATGTGTTATAATAAAATTGAAAAAAAAATACAAGTCTCAAATGACATTGTTTCTAGAATAGAACAAGATCATAAATAAGGAGAAGGAAGGTCCGCTGAGATGACAAACAGGTACCCACAAACCTCCACAAGAAGCCTCAGACAAGAAGAAAAGAGAAAGTATCACTAAGGTCCGAGATCGTTACCTACAAAAATGTAGAAGCAAGGGGTGAGTACCAAATCACACGGTACTCAGCAAGTAAACTTCTAAACTCAAGCTAAGGGAATAGAATACGGGTACTCCTACCACCCCAACAGAACCTCCACAACTACAACCTGCATAAGAATCAACCCAACCTAACAGTTCACAATTTACATAGCACACAACTCAACATCAATACTCTAACAATTCCATATTCTCAACAACAACCTCAATAATTCATCAATCACAAGTTCCACAAAAAGGCACTCACAAGCTCACCAACACACAAGATCAAGTTCACCAACACACAAGATCAAGTTCACCAATAATAAAGATCTCCAATGCAATGAAATGCAATATCAAGTATAATGATGCATGTCTGACCTAATGATACACACCCGTTGTCTCACAGTCCAGGACCCATGGGGGACATATCTGTCCATGCATCCGTCACGGTGTGCGACACAACTCTCGATATGTAGTATTCATCGCGGTGCGCGATACGTCCCTCGATAATAAAATCTATTGCGGCGTGCGACACATCCCTCAAAATATAGTATCCACCACAACGCGCGACACGTCCCTCAAAATGGTGCATCCTCTTTAATTTCTTATTCTTTCTCAATTCACATAACACTTGTCACAACCATGTCTCAGAACAATGCAAATGACATGTTCACATAAATAATGAGGAGATGACCATTCTCATAATAATGCACAATTCACAACAACACAATCGTGATACAACATCAACAATGAGTCAATAAGCCTTTCAAACCATTCTCAACACATCACACACTAACAATTAATCACATTGTCTTTTATTACAACTTTTTCATCATTAGAATTATTCACTATGTACAAGTCAACCCATCACCAAGTCCCATTACTCACAAGAACATATTACAAGGAAATACAAGAATTATATACACTTAAAAAGGGTTTAGAAATCCACTTGCCTCAAATCATCTAACAATCACTCAGGGACTTGAGCCTTCCCCTTTCGTTAGGCTTCCAAATCAGTGCAATCTATTCAAATAAATATTCGCAATAAGATTTCAAAACTAACAACACACATATTATTATGTGTCTAGCGTTGACCCAAAAACTCACTCAAATGTATAATAAAGTTCCTAGATCTTGATTCCAACCAATAGGTCAAATTCCATATTTCCTAAATTTCAAGTCAAGGGTTAAGTCATAATTTCTCCAAACACTACAACCCTAATAGTTTTCATATCATATAATCCAGCCAATATTTAATTACATATCTCAATATATCAAACTTGGGTCTTAATATGATAATTATAAGAAAAGTTTACAAACAGTCGAATGTTACAAAAAAAGTACGCCTAATTTATTAGTGAACATAATTTCAAAAAATCTAAGATCCATTCTATATACCCATGTATAATTATTCAATTATTTTCATCATTATTTTATTATAAGTAATCATCCTACAATAATAACTCACCCAAAACTTTTCCTAATTATCAAATTTAAGTCAGACCAATTGTTATACTTAAATTGTCTTATACCAATACAAAAATGTGAATAGTTTCTAATTGATACTACTGCACAATGATATATCTTCACAAACTTAGAAGTCTAACCGAGATCGTACCTGAGAACCCATGACGGCCCGCTTGCCACACGCACAAGTTAGTTTTCTGTTCCTCTCTTTATTTTCTTTTCTAAATTAATTATGTACTAAAAGTGACTAACCCTAGTAACTTATTTTAATACATGAATAAAAATAAATTATAAACTTAACCCATTAACCACCAATTAAATTAAAAGAAATTATTTAATATATACGTTTCAATTAAGTAACTATAGTTATCGAATAGTTCAAAATTTCCAAACCAACTTCACCGACTGATCATAAATGACTTGGGACAACTATCGGGAGGAGCAAAATTATAATTTTTATGAAAATTTCCAAAATTGATCTTACGGGTCATTACATTATCCACCACTAAAAACCATGTTCGTCCTAAAACATAAAGAAGGAGAAAGAGGATTAACAGATGTTAGCAAAAAGCCTAAGTTATGATTTTCAGAGTCGTGTTCATCTCTCCAAGTGATCAACTCATGTTTAGGACCATTCCATCAAGGTCAACTAACAAGAACTAAACTTTCGGATTAAACTTTGGAAGATCTATAAATCAAGAGTGATTATCAAGCTACAGACTAACTCATGAACCCAATCTACACTGAAATCCACTAGACTATAACACAACCATCATGACAAATATTTTATCACATAACCAAAATAACATTCTGAATCAATACCAGCTACAACCAAAAGTGAAAATAAACCAATCACCACACACTCATAATGCACAAACCTTGATAGATCTTATCAAGATTTCATTCTCACAATATAATACGGGCTTAAGTTATAAAAATCTAATCTTTAGACATCGGGTACTCATCAAGGGAGGATCAAACTTATTTAACCCAAAGAAGAACAAAATCCAGTAAACACCCAACAAGCAGCACACTCTAGGTTGCAAAACCTTTAAGAAAATTGTCGAATAACTATAACTATTCACGGAAGCTCTTCTATAAGTTCTCATACGCGAGGTCGTGCATGTAGATACAGTGGTATACTTCTACTTTCCCAAACAACACCAAATATGCCATAACGGAAGAGACCAAATCTGCCCTAAGATGCCACTTTACCCTAAGGACAATAACAGGATCGGTACACCCAATCCACCACTAGGGATTCACCCATAGATGTGGAAACACGCGTAGTATAAGCAGTGAATCATACTCCAAATAATGTCCAATACGAAGAAGGTGGTCACATAAGAATATACGGAAGCAAGGTCGAATAACACAAAATACTCCTTCCATAGTGCTCATATAAATAAAATTCCATTCATCTGACTCCATCTCTCTATTTTTAGCCACCCACAATCAACCAGTCTGACCCCATCACAATATTACAAATACTCTATTCATCAAACCCCACATATTCCTCACAGTACTCCATTGACGCTAACACTCTTAATACCAACAAACATCATAACTACACCAACCATTTACCTTACTCTCAAACTATCACTAGTATCAAAGTATTCTTAGCAAACACATTGTAGGCTCTAAAAATTTCAAAATATGGCTCTCTCTCTCTCTCTTTATCTAAGCATTACATACATATATAAGTCACACCAAAGACTGATAGCACTAATTTCAAATCTAAAGTACTTTCCCATCGAGATACAATAATTGAATCACACCCAATGTCAACTTCACGCAAACTTTCACATACCATTTTTCAACTACCATTCATACCATCATGTACCTCATGCCAAAACTCAAAGAAATCCTTGGTCACTCCAATAATTATGTATACTATAAGCTCAAAAATTCTA
Organism: Solanum piurae; assembly: GCA_029582685.1. Classification (NCBI taxonomy): domain Eukaryota; kingdom Viridiplantae; phylum Streptophyta; class Magnoliopsida; order Solanales; family Solanaceae; genus Solanum; species Solanum piurae. The sequence continues at coordinate 68,061 of JAJOOO010002086.1, forward strand.
CTCACCATCAATTGCCTATGTAACACATCATAATAGTCTATGTTATTTCATAAAAATAGTAGTTTCAATTCCCTCAAAATCCTCAATAACCATGTATACCGGTAGGTCCATACTTTTGCGTATCCATAAGTCACCTACCATAATCTGAATAATTTAGCTCTACATAAGAACACATAATCTTACACACCTCACTGTTTTTCACCCAATTCAAAACCCAATATTCATAAAAATTGTTGATAAATTCCTAGCAAGTCTATACCGAACCAATTCACATCCATAGTCATATTATAACTTATATATGAAAATCCATACATCCTTCAACTTTGAACCAAGAGTCTATATGAGAGGTCTTATTCCTTCATATCTTTTAAATTCTTCCCATGACGCATATTTTAAATACCTTGAACTCTTCAATACACCATAATTGTTTTCCTTTCGCTGACTTGCTTACCAATCTTATCCTTTGACCAACAATCCATGATATTCTTACCTTATCCTCTAAATCAAAACATTAAGTGAAACCCTTCCTTAGGTCCTTTAACAATCAAATGTAAAAAACTTTAAGACCCAAACCATGCAATAGTCCTTCAAAATTATCAATACCTGATGCAATCGATCAATCCTTACCTTACCAATTCATACCTTGACAAAACATACTACCACACATGTAGACTTGCAATGAAAGACTTGAATTCAAATTCCAACCATACCAATTATCAAACTCGAAATCACAAAGGAACTTATCACTACACTCGAGCTAAACGTCTGTATACTCCTTCTCAAGCTTTATCCAGTAGTTTTTAACCAATCTGATGAACCCGTGACACTATTACCATACCCAGAGCAAAATGGATGAAATCACGAGTCACTAAACCCAAATCTCAATCCCTTTGAAGACACCTCTTTAGCCCTTGCAATAAGAGAAAATATTCTTGCTCTCACCTCTTTCCGAAGGCTACACTACATCCCACTATTTTTTCATTATGACTTTAGCTGCTTTAAATTTTTTTGAGCGGATCCTAGCATCTCCTAAGACTTTTCATAAAACCACATTACTCACCAAATAATGGAAAACCACAACATTAGATACTCGCAAGTCGTTATTACGATATGAAATTCGTTTAACCAACAATCTTTATTATATAGTTGTATCTCAATCACAATTCATCACAAACCCTTATTACCATCATGTTTAGTTAGCCCTTGCCATCACCACGAAGTCAACCTTGACATCGACATGATACCTCAAAACTAGTTATACCAATCAAATCCAAAGGACTAACCCACTTTTATATGCATTTTTTCTAAAATCTTCAATTAGCTTCACACAAGTATACTCTTTGGGACTTCCTTTACCCATAAGCTTGTCATTCTGGTATCTATCTATTCTCTTGGACCTTAAGATGAAATCGTTGGTCCTCATTTAGAATCCTCAGGATACACTTCTCAACTTAACGCATTAATATTGTATGAACGATCCACCACTAAAATCTTCCTTATGCACACTACTTAACCCTAAACATCTACAGTAACAACCTAGTTGGTTTCTCAAATGTGAATGCAACATCGAATCTCATTATATAAGCATGTGATACAACTGATAACTATTTAAGTAGTTAGTATTCACACTTGACAATCGACATATTCGTTTCCATATACCACTAGTATCACACCACAAAAAAATATTAGATCCACCACTAGAACATATCATACTTACCAAGAAAATCATATCCAAATAGGTCACACATTTCTACCCATCGAATAGTTGTAAAATATTACCAAATCCATTTTGTAACTAGCCTAAGTTATATGTATTCTTTCCTAGGTCAGGTTGATATCAAAAGTAAAACACTGCATAATTCTAACCAAGTAATCATCGGTACCATTGTAGTAGTCTTATCATGACCTCTTTGATATACACTTAATCTATAAAATCGTAGTAGAGATTCTGACCTCAATTGGCGTAACATCATTCTCATCATACACTAAGCAACCCATACATTTTATGACAACTTTACTAACTGTATTTTTCAAAATTACAATGTTTATTATCTAGCCATTATTTAATCATTCGACTCGCAATTGTCGAACCACTCCAGATATTGCCTGAACCACACAAGTATTATTCCCTCTGCTGGAGTAGCTAACCTAAGAAACATAACCCATTTATGAAGTCCTTTAAACCATTGTTCAACCTCATCGTTCAAATATCCTCAAAATTCATCATCAAGTCATCACCTTACTCAATCCTTTCAACTTGTTGAACATTCTTAATCTAACCACACATCATTTCCATAAGTTTATCACTTCCATTTTATTGCTAGGTCTAACATTCAATCCATACACGACACACCAACTACTTACATGAGGAACTATGCACGAGTTATCACTATAAGTGAGAGTAAATGGAGTGAAGCGATAAGAATCAAAACCGAACCAAGTACGCATGATAGTGATCCAAGAAGTGAATATTTCTCATAAAAGTCACTATAGTCTCTCGAAGATAAGTACAGACGTCTCTGTACTGATCCTCGAGACTCTACATAGACTCGGCTTGTGCACACGTGAGACCTATGAACCTGGGGCTCTGATACCATTTTGTCACAACCTAAAAATGGACGGGATGGCACTCGTCTTATCCCACCCAAGACAAGTCAGCCTAAAACTCAACCCTTACGATAAAGTGCAGAAATAAAGTATAAGTAAAAGTCTAATACTTTAATATAATACGGAAATTCATAATCGACTTAAACATGCCCCCAAAATTTGATTGTCACGTGTACAAGCCTCTAATGTGCTATAATAAAATTGAAAAAAAATACAAGTCTCAAATGACATTGTTTCTAGAATAGAACAAGATCACAAATAGAGAGAAGAAAGGTCCGCTGAGATGACAAGTAGCTACCCACAAACCTCCAATGGATGCCTCGGACAAGAAGAGAAGAGAAAGTATCACTAGGGTCCGAGCTCGTAACCTACAAAAATGTAGAAGCAAGGGGTGAGTACCAAACCACACGGTACTCAACAAGTAAACTTCTAAACACAAGCTAAGAGAATAGAATACGGGTACTCCTACCACCCCAACCGATCCTCCACAACTACAACCTGCATAAAATTCAACCTAACCTAACCGTTCACAATTTACATAGCACACAGCTCAATATCAATACTCTAACAATTACATATCTTCAACAACAACCTCAATAATTAAGCAATCACAAGTTCCACAAAAAGGCACTCACAAGCTTAGCAACACACAAGATCAAGTTCACCAACACATAAGATCAAGTTCGCCAATGATAAAGATGTGCAATGCAATGTCAAGTATAATGATGTATGTTTGACGTAAAAATATACACCCACTATCTCACAGTCCGAGACCCATGGGGACATATATGTCCATGCATCCGACACGGCGTGCGACATGACTCTCGATATATAGTATCAATCACGGCGCGCGATACGTCCCTCGATAAAAGAATTCATCACTGCGTGCGACACATCCCTCAAAATATAGTATTTGTCGTGGCGCGCAACACGTCCCTCGAAATGGTGCATCCTCTTTAATTTCTTATTCTTTCTCAATTCACATAACACTTGTCACAACCATGTCTCAGAACAATGCAAATGACATGTTCACATAAATAATGAGGAGATGACCATTTTCATAATAATGCACAATTCACATCAACACAATCGTGATACAACATCAACAATGAGTAAATAAGCTTTTCAAACCATTCTCAACACATCACACACCAACAATTAATTACATTGTCTTTTATTACCACTTTTTCATCATTAGAATTATTCACTATAGACAAGTCAACCCATCACCAAGTCCCATTACTCACAAAAACATATTACAAGAAAATACATGAATTATATACACTAAACAAGGATTTAGATATCCACTTGCCTCAAATTATCGAACAATCACTCCGGGACTTGAGCCTTCCCCTTTCGTTAGGCTTCCAAATCAGTGCAATCTATTCAAATAAATATTCGCAATAAGATTTCAAAACTAACAACACACATATTATTATGTGTCTAGCGTTGACCCAAAAACTCACTCAAATGTATAATAAAGTTCCTAGATCTTGATTCCAACCAATAGGTCAAATTCCATATTTCCTAAATTTCAAGTCAAGGGTTAAGTCATAATTTCTCCAAACACTACCACCCTAATAGTTTTCATATAATGTAATACACTCAATATTTAATTACATATCTCAATATATCAAACTTGGGTCTTAATATGATAATTATTAGAAAGGTCTACAAACAGTCGAATGTTACAAAAACAGTACGCCTAATTTATTAGTGAACATAATTGCAAAAATCTAAGATCCATTCTATATACCCATGTACAATTGTTCAATGATTTTCATCATTATTTTATTATAAGTAATCATCCTACAATAATATCTCACCCAAAACTTTTCCTAATTATCAAATTTAAGTCAGACCAATTGTTATACTTAAATTTTGTCTTATACCAATAAAAAAATGTGAATAGTTTCTAATTGATACTACTGCACAATGATATATCTTCACAAACTTAGAAGTCTAATCGAGATCGTACCTGAGAACCCGCAACGGCTCGGCTTGCCACACACACCGGTTAGTTTTCTGTTCCTCTCTTTATTTTCTTTTCTAAACTAATTATGTACTAAAAGTGACTAACCCTAGTAACTTATTTTAATACATGAATAAAAATAAATTATAAACTTAACCCATCAACCACCAATTAAATTAAAATAAATTATTTAATAAATACATGTCAATTAAGTAACTATAGTTATCGAATAATTCAATTTTTCCAAACCAACTTCACCGACTGATCATAAATGACTTGGGACAACTATCGAAAGTGGAAAAATTATAAGTCTTAAAAAATTTCCAAAATTGATCTTACGGGTCATTACACATTTCATGTACTGACGTCATTTGGCCTGCATCATTTCATGATAAAGATACTTGTATTCAGGATCATCAACTGGCATTTCGTTGAGGTCATGTGATATTCTAGTTAGCTTTGGTGAGCCTTCTTATATGCTGGAGGACTTCACCTTTACCTTACAGTTAGTAGTTTTGAGATGTTGTGGGTCTTGTCCCGATATCCTTCTGTAATAGTACAGGCTTCAAAGATAGACAGAGTTGAGGAGTTTTCTGTATTTACTTTCTTTTGAGTTGTTTTAAAAACTTTGAGTATATGTGTTTAGTATTTTTTAGACTTTTTAAAGTTGAGTATTCGAGTTCAATGAATTTAAATTCAATTTCAAGCTTTTGTGTGCTTGAATTAGTCTTTCACTTGTAGTCATCCAGTGTCACACCCCGAGGCTACCCCCTTGACGTAACACAAGACTTAGGATCACTAGTGACCCTAAGCTAACCCTAAATCTTACATATCATAAGCATACTGAAAATAAATAAGTAAAACATGAACTAATTCGGAAGCTAAATCAATAAATATTTGATGTGGGGACAAAACCCAACTAGTCTAAATGTAAAACATACTAGGAGTTTAGTGATAATTGAAACAACCACTTAACAACTCAAGTTGAATCTACAACTATGTCTAAAAAGCCTTTAACTGAGTTGAGTTGTTGGGACATGCTCCCAGCTAACTCTAACAAAATTGAAAACTGAAAAGCAAAGACAAAAATGAAAGCATGTATGTTATCCTCGGAATATGAGAACTCACCACTGAATCTGCTGAATGCGGACCGAGAATCGATCGAAGCATGATATGGATGCTAAGTACCTGAACCTACATCATGAAAGGATGTAGCACAGAGTATGCGTCAGTACTTGGAATGTTCTGAGCATGCAGGGTATAAATACTTAGCTAAAATATAACTGAAAAACTAAATTGAATGCAAAGACCTAGTATTAATCATGAAGATGACATGTTGAATTGTATATTGATATAAATGCTGAAAACCTGGCCAATGCACTAAGAGTATGATTATGGGAGCTACTATTGACCTACATAAACCACATGAGCTAAGCGTAGAGTCCGATGTATATGCCCCATCGAGAGGACTTGTCACGACCCGGGAGTACCCCCTAGACAAAACACGGCGTACTTGACCCCGAAAGGGGTCTTATACAAGCCTATAGCATCATCATTACATAAGACATAGAAAATAATGTGGAAAATTTAAAACTTTTACAATAGAAGTCAAACTTCACTTTTCATAAAGGAAAATCATAGAAATCTAGACTTTGTCTCATACACCATCTAAAACATAGGAATACAAAGTTTGGGACTTAGCCCTTTACATCAATAAAAGTCTCAACATGAGAAGTACAATAGAAACTAAGAAATGGATAATATGTCCTCAAACTTGAGGACTCACCACAACTTGGAGATAAGCAATCCAAGTCTCCTTCAAAGGGAGAGTGAAAGTCACCTAACCGAAACCTACACTCATTAAGATGTAGAAGAAGAAGGGGTTATCACAAATATGTATGAAGTATGGAAACAAGCATAAAATCCTTTAAATATGATAAAAGGGACATTTTAGTTGCAAAGTATGCATTTATCAAGTTTGGAAACCAACATGCATTCACAATGTACCATACAAGTCATAATCACATGTATACTCATACATGGTAATATCAACATCTTAGCAACCTCTAAGGAACACTTGTGCAATGTATGGTTGGCATCCCATAATACCAACCCTACTAAGTACCCTCTTGAAGCTCTGTTGGTCATGCATATCATCTTTGAACCTCATTATAATTATTATTCACCAATAAGGAAAATAGTCATGTACATTACTTTGAATATAAGGAAAGCCATTCATAACAACTAACCATTCAACACACATGTATGCATTTGTATCTCATCACAATATAAAGGAACCATGCCACAACATCCTACTAAGTCCACTTGTATAATGTGAAAGTGAAGTCTCATACCCCCACTCCTACTGAGTAAACTCACCAAGAATTCATAGTATAGCTCATGTCTCATTCATCAGCTTTCATTTAGGGAAGAATAGCCATAACCGACATAGACCATATGAGCTACATGGAATCCGGTGTCATGTCACCTCACACCGAAAGAAGGTGTCCTACTTGCCTAAGGTAGGACTAAACGTGTTAGCTTCTAGGTGGATCCAGTAGCTAAGTCCTATGACTGAACATAGTTATAGGATAGGGAGATTGCATTTAGAAACCCGCCCTATTGCATTGGCGGAGGGGCTTCGATCTCATGAGTTCACTTTGGATGACCCTCCCTATTGCATTGACGGAAGGGCTTTTACCTTATTGTCCATATCCACTCAGTACTAAGCATTATCTCCCAAATTATACATAATTAGTCATTGAATTGTATTTACATGTGTGAAAGACTGCTCTAGCCTTCATTCAATACAACTCATAAAATAGCTCATAGACTCAATAAATTGAGAACTAATTTCCAACCTTAGAACCATCATTAACATGTGAGTAAACCTTTCACATTATTGTTCATAGTGTTTTCATGAGAAATAACCTTTCAATCAACACAACAACATCATCATCATCCTAGACAAATCATTCATGGACATGTGTAAGGGTAAGGGGAGGATAACCTTTCAACAATACCTCAATATACCCAATATTCATAGGATCTTTACCTTTCAAGTGAATCATAAGTTCACACATCACCTTCAACAATATGTATAAACCCTAGAAATTTCCCCTTTCAAGGGTCATGAACCATGTATCACAATAATACTTAGAGATACTACTTTAAGCATGAATAAAACAAGATTCAATAACTATATTAACATAGATGCAATTCATAGTACTCATCTTGCATCAATACACCCATCACAATTCATGAAATTGGGCTCATGGGGTAGTTCATGGGTTAATGGGGAATTTTTACAATGAAAACCACCACTAAACATCAAATCATCCATAATATAATGCAATTAACATAATAAAATTGTTTTGAGGAAGAACCCATGGTTGGAATGAAAACCCTAGTTTTTTAACAAGTTACCAATTTTGAAATCAAGAATTGAAGGTCTTCATGGAGGAAAGTGTTCCATGAATTAAAGTCCCCATACCTTAATTGATGTTTCCCCATGAAATTGGAGTGAAAATCTTGGAGCTTGAACCCTAATCTTGAGCTTCTTCTTTGTTCTTCAATGGAGTTTAGAGAGAGAATATTTTTGGACGAAAAGTTGGTTGAGTTTGAGTTTGTAGAGTTAAAAGACTTTTTTAATAGTTAAAAATACTTTAATATACTTAAAATATCTAATAATAACCGTCCCCCACCCTAACTTAATTAATTATTAATTTACCAAACTAACCCCACTTAGGCCGAACCTAGACAGTTTTCCCAGGCATGATCCACGGACCCCAAACCACGAAGCGTGGATGGGTCCACGGACCGTCCTGGTTGTCCGTGGTTTGGTTCAGAGAAGGGTAATTGGGGGCCAGCCTTGGGGAGAGAAAGTCTCGAACCACGGCTCCCATCCACGGGGGGTGGTTCCACCCATGGAGCGTGGGTGCCCAAGCGTGGTTCAAGCTATTTTTGACAGCTTTTTGGACCTCCTTATGGACCCTTGGGGGATCCTAGGGGGCGTGTGTTGACGTTTAGGCATTAGAACCCTAGTACTAAGTTAGGAAAATTATTTTAGGACTTTAACCTTACGTTTAAACTTTATTAGGCTACTAGACTACACGTTAGGTTGTAGCTTAGGTCATTAGATTTCCGGGATGTTACATTATGTCCCCCTTGGGAACATTCGTCCCCAAATGATGATCAAAACACCAAACTAAGTTAGAAACTCTAGACTAGAAGCCCATCATGCATGAAACATTGAAAATGTGCAAAACTACAAATGCACTAATCACAACATGCACAATTTCAAAGGAGGAATTTCAACTCCCTTTCACAACTTTGCCAATGCAATACAAGAAAGTAGGAACTCCATCTACTAACCCAAAATGCATGAAACTCATCAATTTACGTCAACATGGGAGGAACTAACTTCTACAACTCAAATAAGCTCAACACAACAATATAGAGTCAACATGTCATCTCATCAACATATCATTAAGTACGTTCACCAATTTACCTCATGAAGTCAAAATGCAATTTAACATGAGAAACATATCAATCGTTAAAACTCAATTTATGCTTTAACATGAATTCTCACAAGAACATGCACAATATAAAGAAATCGTGGAAAATTCATACCACACACATGACTCCCAAAACGCTTAAACTCAAGAGGAATTACTTACCTCAAGTTTGAATAGGAGTAGAATGAAAAAGATGAGGATAACGGGACTTCATATCGACCTCGGCCTCCCATGTAGAACCCTCAACTAAGTGATTCCTCCATGGAACCTTAACGGAAGCTACTTTCTTATTTCTCAACCTCTTCACTTGCCGGACCAAGATCTCAACCAGAACCTCTTCATAAGAAAGGTTTTCATCAATTCCTAAACCCTCTAAAGGAAGGATGGATACCGGTTCACCAATACATTTTTTGAGCATGGAAACATGAAACACCGGGTGAACCGAAGCCAACTCATTTGGCAAGTCCACCTCACAAGCAACCTTCCCAATACGCTTTAAGATTTGGTATGGGCCCACATACCGGGGACTAAGTTTCCCCTTCTTACCAAACCTCATCACACCTTTCATAGGCGATATTTTCAAGTAGATCCAATCACCAACCTTAAATTCAAGATCCCTTCTTATATTGTCGACATGGGACTTTTGCCAACTTTGGGTCGTCTTCAACCTTTCTCTAATGAGTTGAACTTTCTCAATGGCATCATAGACTAGTTCGGGACCAATAAGAGCAAACTCACCTACCTCAAACCACCCAACCAGATATCTATACCTTCTTCCATATAGTGCTTCAAATGGGGCCATGGCAATGCTAGAGTGTTGTTGTAGGCAAATTCTATCAAAGGAAGATGATCGCCCCAATTACCCTTGAAATCAATCACACACACCCTCAATATGTCCTCTAAGGTTTGAATGGTGCGTTCGGCTTGACCATCCATTTGAGGGTGGAAGGCGGTACTAAGTTTAACATTGGTACCAAGTCCTTGTTGAAACGCCTTCCAAAAATGTGAAGTAAATTGAGTACCTCTATCTGATATGATGGACACAGGAATCCCATGCAACTTCACTACCTCTTTGATGTACAACTTAGCATGGTGTTCCGCCGAGAAAGTAGTCTTGACGGGAAGGAAATGGGCTGATTTCGTCATCCTATCAACAATGACCCAAATAGAATCGTGTTGCCTTCTAGTACGAGGCAATCCCACAACAAAATCCATATTCACCTCCTCTCACTTCCAAGGGGGAATATTTATATCTTGGAGCAAACCTCCCGATTTCATATGCTCGGTCTTGACTTGTTGACAATTAGGACATTTTGCCACAAAACCTGCTATGTCCTTCTTCATACCATTCCACCAATAGATTTCCCGTAGGTCACGGTATATCTTGGTGGCTCCCGGATGAATAGAATACCGTGAACCATGTGCCTCTTCTAATATTTTCTCCCCCAAACCATCAACATCCAGAACACAAAACCTACCTTGGTACCTAAGCACCCCATCCCCCCCCCCCTTGAGAGAAAACCTCAACGGACTTATTGAGAACCGACTCTTTCAATTCCATCAAAATAGGATCAAGATGTTGCTTAGACTTTACATTAACCACAAAGGACGATTCGAAACTATGATGAACCATAACTCCACCCTTGGTGGAATCCACAAGTTGGACACCTAGATGGGCCAACATATGCACATCACAAACCAATTCCTTCTTCTCATCTTCTATAAAAGCCATACTACCCATGGACAATCTACTTAAGGCATCCGTAACTACATTGGCTTTGCCGGGGTGGTAAAGGACACTCATGCCATAATCCTTTAAAAGTTCTAACCACCTTATTTGTCGAAGATTCAAATCTTTTTGGCTAAACACATATTGAAGGCTCTTGTGGTCGGTAAACACATCTACGTGCACCCCATAGAGATAGTGTCTCCATATTTTCAAAGAAAACACCACCACCGCTAGTTTGAGATCATGGGTCGGGTAATTTTTTTCATGTACCTTAAGTTGCCTTGAAGCATAGGCAATCACTTTACCCCATTGCATGAGGACACACCCAAAACCCACTCGAGAAGCGTCACAATATACCACGAACCCATCGGTACCCTATTGTAAAGTCAACACCGGAGCGAATGTAAGTCTATTCTTCAATTCTTGGAAGCTTTTATCACAAGCCTCCGACCACACAAACCTTGCCTTCTTTTGAGTTAAGGTCGTTAATGGAGTGACAATAAAGAAAAACCCCTCAACAAACCTCCTATAGTAACCGGCCAAACCCAAAAAACTTCTAATATCGGTAAGAGCTAGAGGTCTAGGCCAACTCTTGACCGCATCCGTCTTCTTAGGGTCAACCTCTATACCCATGCCCAACACAATATGACCAAGAAAAGCAACCGACCTTAGCCAAAACTCACACTTGCTAAACTTAGCATATAATTGGTGGTCTTTAAGGACTTGCAATACTATCCTCAAATGTTTCATATGATCACCCTCACTCCTCGAATAGATCAAAATATCGTCAATAAAGACAATCACAAATGAATCAAGATATTGCCTAAATACCCTATTCATTAGATCCATGAACGTCGTCGGAGCATTTGTTAGACCAAAAGACATGACTAGGAATTCATAGTGACCATATCTTATTCGGAAGGCCGTCTTAGGAATGTCAACCTCTCTCACCCTAAGTTGGTGGTAGCCCGACCTTAAGTCAATCTTTGAAAAGTAACTCGCCCCTTAGAGTTGGTCAAACAAATCAGCAATTCTAGGAAGAGGGTACTTATTATTTATAGTGACCTTGTTTAATTGGCGGTAATCAATACACATCCTAAGGGATTCATCTTTCTTTTTCACAAATAATACCGGAGCACCCCATGGAGATATGTTTGGTTGAATGAAACCATTGTCTAGCAAATCTTTGAGTTGTGCGTTTAATTCTTTAAATTTGGCCGAAGCCATCCGATAAGGAGGGATTGATATGGGTTGCGTATACGGTAAAAGATATGCCGAAGTCTATTTCCTGTTCGGGAGGAATTTCGAGCAAGTCATCGGGAAAGACTTTTGGAAATTCCCTTACTACGGGGACCGACTCTAAAGAAGGAGTCTCGAACTCGATGTCCTTAACTCTTACAATATGATAGATACAACCCTTAGAAATCATTTTACAAGCCTTTAGACATGAAATGAATTTACCTCTAGGGATTGAATTTCCCCCCTTCCATTCCAAAATAGGCACATTTGGAAATTAAAACTTTACTACCCGAGTTCTACAATCAATGGAAGCAAAACAAGCATGCAACCAATCCATCCCCAAGATTACATCAAAATCAAGCATGTCCAATTCAACCAAATCTACCAAAGTGACTTTGTGATACAAAGAAATAGGACAACTCTTATATACTCTTTTAGCTATAACCGAGTCACAAACCGGGGTAGACACGGAAAAAGGTTCTTTTAACTCTTCGGGAGGTACTTCAAATTTCATAGCCACAAAAGGAGTAACAAAATATAAAGTGGCACCGGGGTATAATAATTCATAAACATCAACTGAAAATACTTGCAACATACCGGTAACAACGTCCGGGACCCCTCTTGATCACTTCGGGATTGGAGAGCATAAAAGCGATTTTTCTTGGGAGCATCGAGATTTGAACCACTTGGAGGAGCTTGTTTACCCTCTTTCCCCTTGGCCGCACGAGTTGGACAATATTTCAATTGATGTCCACTTTTGCCACATCCATAGCACACACCCATTTCGGCAAGACATTTCCCCTCATGTTTCTTACCACACTTGGCACAAGTAGGTCTCTCCATGGAAGATCCACCCGTATTGCCTCCTTGAGGCTTAGGGTTAGACACCCTATCTTTGTTGGGTCTTGGAGCATTGGAGGAGCCTTGGTTGGAAAACCTCTTCTTGAACCTTGGTCCACTTTGACCCTCAAACCTACCCTTAGAAGAATTACCATCATCGGACCTTGTCCTCTTTACCTCTATAATTTTCTTCCTAAGTCTTGTCTCCTCAACTTTTTGAGCATAGACCATTAACCGTGAGATATCCATGTTGTCATGGAGCATTGCCGCTTGACACTCTTCTTCAATAGCATCGGACACACCGGTGACAAAGCGGCTCATCTCATCTCTTGGGTTAGACACCAAAGATGGGGCATATTTGGACAACTTAGTGAATTTCAAGGAGTATTCTTGGACACCCATACCTCTTTGTTGAAGGTTGATAAATTCCTCCACATTTGCTTCTTTTTTTTCCCGTGGAAAGAACCTATCAAGGAATGCCTTCTTGAATGCTTCCCAAGTTATGGGACCCACTCTTATAGCCCTATTATCCTTCCATTGAGTAAACCATACTTAGGCCATATCCTTCAATTGATACCCCGCTAGTTCGGCCTTTTCTATAGAGGTCACCCCCATAGCATCCACTATCTTGTAAACCTCGTCCAAAAACTCTTGTGGGTCTTCATTCACTTTAGAACCCAAGAATATAGGAGGGATCATCCTAGTAAAGTCTCTTAACCTTGAAGCCATGGTGCTCGCATTAGGATTCACTGGGGGGCCACCTTTTCTATTTGCTTGAGCCTCTATATCTTGGGCTTGAGTAGTGACGGCTTGAATTTGAACCGTCATAAGTTGGGTCAAGGTTTGGAGAGTCGCCCTTATCTCCACATTCGTCATAGCTTCTTGATCATTAGGAACTTGAGGAACTTGAGGCCCATGAGGATCTTGAGGACCTTGGGCAGGAACTCTCTCATTCACCATCTCTTCTATCCTTCTTCTTAAGTTCATCTTCTTGTGTACATCTCCCATAATCACAAGAGAAGTGTTAGAGAAAGGGACATCATAGATAAGAACTCTAAGCACGACTAAAGAGTAATGAAAGAAATGAAAGTTCCTAAACATCGTATAGCCTTTCATTCATAAGTGTGGCGCGCTTCACACTCATGAACAAGACTCTACTAGACGTGGTGCATGAGACATCAACCTAAATATTATTCCCAAAACCTTATGCTCTGATACCAAGTTTGTCACGACCCGGGAGTACCCCCTAGACGTACCATGGCGTACTTGACCCCGAAGGGGGTCTCATACAAGCCTCTAGCATCATCATTACATAAGACATAGAAAATAATGTGGAAAATTTAAAACTTTTACAATAGAAGTCAAACTTCACTTTTCATAAAGGAAAATCATATGAATCTAGACTTTGTCTCATACACCATCTAAAACATAAGAATACAAAGTTTGGGACTTAGCCCTTTACATCAATAAAAGTCTCAACATGAGAAGTACAATAGAAACTAAGAAATGGATAATCCGTCCTCGAACTTGAGGACTCACCACAACTTGGAGATAAGCAATCCAAGTCTCCTTCAAAGGGAGAGTGAAAGTAACCTAGCCGGAACCTACACTCATTAAGATGTAGAAGAAGAAAAGGGTTAGCACAAATATGTACTAAGTATGGACACATCAATAAAATCCTTTAAATATGATAAAAGGGACATTTTAGTTGCAAAGTATGCATTTATCAAGTTTGGAAACCAACATGCATTCACAATGTACCATACAAGTCATAATCACATGTATACTCATACATGGTAATATCAACACCTTAGCAACCTCTAAGGAACACTTGTGCAATGTATGGTTGGCATCCCATAATACCAACCCTACTAAGTACCCCTTTGAAGCTCCATTGGTCATGCATATCATCTTTAGAACTCATTATAATTATTAGTCACCAACAAGGAAAATGGTCATGTACATTACTTTGAATATAAGGAAATTCATTCATAACAACTAACCATTCAACACACATGTATGCATTTGTATCTCATCACAATATAAAGGAACCATGCCACAACATCCTACTAAGTCCACTTGTGCAATGTGAAAGTGAAGTACCATACCCCCACTCCTACTAAGTAAACTCACCAAGAATCATAGTATAGCTCATGTCTCATTCAGTATCTTTCATTTAGGGAAGAATAGCCATGACCGACATAGACCATGTGAGCTACATGGAATCCGGTGTCATGTAACCCCACACCAAAAGAAGGTGTCCTACTTGCCTAAGGTAGGATTAAATGTGTTATCTTTTAGGTGGATCCACTTGCTAAGTCCTATGTTGGAACATAGTTATGGGATAGGGAGATTGCTTCTAGAAACCCACCCTATTGCATTGGCAGAAGGGCTTCCATCTCATGAGTTCACTTTAGATGACCCTCCCTATTGCATTGGCGGAAGGGTCTTTACCTCATTGTCCATATCCACTCGGTACTAAGCATTATCTCCCAAATTATACATAATTAGTCATTGAATTGCATTTACATGTGTGAATGAGTTCTCTACCCTTCATTCTATACAACTCATAAAATAGCTCATAGACTCAATAAAGTGAGAACTAACTTTCAACCTTATAATCATCATTAACATGTGACTAAACCTCTCACATTATCGTTCATAGTGTTTTCATGAGAAATAACCTTTCAATCAACACAACAACATCATCATCATCCTAGACAAATCATTTATGAATACGTGTAAGGGTAAGGGAAGGATAACCTTTCAACAATACCTCAATATACCCAATAGTCATAGGATATTTACCTTTCAAGTGAATCGTAAGTTCACACATCACCTTCAACAATATGTATAAACCCTAGAAATTTCCCCTTTCAAGGGTCATGAACCATGTATCACAATCATACTTAGAGATACTACTTTAAGCATGAATAAACCAAGATTAAATAACTATATTAATATAGATGCAATTCATAGTAATCATCTTGCATCAATACACCCATCACAATTCATGAAATTGGGCTCATGGGGTAGTTCATGGGTTCATCGGAAATTTTTATAATGAAAATCACTATTAAACATCAAATGATCCATAATATAATGCAATTAACATAATAAAATCGTTTTTTAAGAAGAACCCATGATTGGAATGAAAAACCTAGTTTTTGAACAAGTTACCAATTTCGAAATCAAGAGTTGAAGGGCTTCATGGAGAAAAGTGTTCCATAAATCAAAGTCCACATAACTTAATTGATGTTTTCCCACGAAATTGGAGTGAAAATCTTGGAGCTTGAACCCTAATCTTGAGCTTCTTCTTTGTTCTTCAATGGAGTTTAGAGAAAGAATATTTTTGGGAGGGAAGTTGGTTGATTTTGAGTTTGTGAGTTATGAGAGTTAAAAGACTTGTTTAATAGTTAAAAATACTTTAATATACTTAAAATATCTAATAATAACTATCACCCACCCTAACTAAATTAATTAGTAATTTACCAAACTAACCCCACTTAGGTCGAACCTAGACAGTTTTCCCAGTCATGATCCACGGACCCTAAACCACAGAGCGTGGATGGGTCCATGGACCGTCCTGGCTGTCCGTGGTTTGGTTCAAAGAAGGGTAATTGGGGGTCAGCCTTGGGGAGACTAAGTCTCGAACCAAGACTCCCATCCACAGGGCGTGGTTCAACCCACGAACCGTGGGTGCCCAACCGTGGTTCAGGCTATTTTTGACAGCTTTTTGGACTTCCCCTTGGGTCCTCCTCATGGACCTTTTGGAGGTCCTAGGGTGTCGTGCCTTGATGTTTAGGCATTAGAACCCTAGTACTAAGTTAAGAAAATTATTTTTGGACTTTAACCTTACGTTTAAACTTTATTAGGCTACTAGACTACACGTTAGGCTCTAACTTAGGTCGTTAGATTTTCGGGATGTTACAGGACCCAATTTACGTTGTCAGGGGTATAAAGGCATGACTGTGGCGTGTTCACTAAAAATAATTCCCAACAGAGGGGACTTAGTATCTATAACATGTATGCTCAGTACATGCATACTTTAAGCTACATCGTTTTATGATATAGCTTCAGGCACTCAGCATCACTCTTAGTTCGATTCTCAATCCGATTTCAGCAGCTTTAGTTGTTAGTACCCGTGCTTCGAGGACAATAGACATGCTTTACATTTTAGTCTTTACTATCAGTTTGCAGTTTTGTTAGAGTTAGCTGGGGGAATGTCCTAGCAAACTCAACTCAGTTAAAGGTTTTTCAGACAAAGTAGTAGATTCAACTTGAGTTGTTAAGTGGTTGTTTCAATTATCATTAAACTCCTATTATTTTATATATATTCAGACAAGTTGGGCATTTTCCCCATTTTCAGATATCCATTATTTTAGCTTCCGCATAGAGAATGTTTATTCAGTTGTTCATCAGTATGTTTGTTATATGCCAGACTCAGGGTTAACTTAGGTTCATTCATGATCCTAGGTCCCGTGTTATGTCTAGGGATAGCCTCGGGATGAGACAATATATATATATATAATCTGAATCTACTATTTGATTGATTTTGCACGAAGAAAGAAGATTTTCAGACATTGAAGTTAAAAAAGTTAGCCAGCCTCCGTTCATCTCTATTTCTGGCACTCAAACAGACATCACCATTCAAAATTAAATGTAAACTAATTAAGCTTATTAAAAATGATACCATAAAACTTCATAGAATTAAAATTGATAGTTAAAAAGAAACGAAGGGTTCTTCAACCCCAAAAACATCAGTTATGAAATAATAACTCCATTTTTTCCGGCCATGATGATAAGAAATTCATAGTTTTCCAACGAAACCATATTCATCTTCCTCGTACCAAAACTAGATGGAGAGAAGAGGATTATAATTGAAAATTTGATTTAGGGAGGGATTGTCCTGTTGAAGATTGAGGGCGATTTGGATCAACCAGAGAGAAAAAAAATGGGTTGTCGTGGGGTGGGTGGGTGGGTTTTTTAGGAAATTCATTTTTTTAAGGAAATTCTTTTTGAATTAAAAAAAAACTATAATAGTTATTTTTTAGAATTTCATTTTTTAAATAAATTTTTGGAACCAAATGTCACATGTCATCATTTAATTCATCAATTTTCCATGTCATATTTTTGGTTGATTGTCAAAAATATGTCAAATAGGTATCAATTTTAAGGGGCATAAGTGTTCAATAGGTACAAGCTTTAGTTAAGGTGTTAAAACGAATTATGCCGACTACTTTAAGGGGCCGTAAATGACTTAAGCCTTTTTTCTATTAAAAAATTCCTCATACAACTATAACATGGTATACATTATCCACTGTAAAAAAATTTGTTTTTTAATGCAAGCGAAATCTTTAAAGGTGACTTATAAAAAGGAACAGAGAAAGTAATATATAGTGCAGACTTTTTACCTAAACAAGCCTAATACATTTTAAGACACTTATAATATATATATATATATATATATATATATATATAAAATATTATTTTTAGACATAGTGTAATATGTCTAAATTACATGTCTAGTTCGTTTTCAACACAATGCAGTTTTTAAAATCAAAACAAGTATAATACATTTTAATTTATTTGTAATACATATATATTGATTATTGCATATACAATGCACTTTTAATACATAGTGGCAATAGATATTAAATATTTTTTTAAATATGGTAAATCAAGGTAATAAATTGTCACACCCCGAGCCTATACCCTGAGCGGGACTTGCACTCGAGAACCATTGTTGGCCCCAACCGAACCGTTAAACTGGCTTACTTACTCAGCGGAAGACTTAAACATAAGAAAGAGATTCCAAATACAAGATAACTCAACATTCTCAAAAATAAACTCAAAATGTTTCAGAAATCAACATTTAACTTAGCCAAAGGGGCAACTCAAATCTGAACATAAGCCAATAACAAGATAATGACGAATGAACTAACATCTCGATGTCTATCTATGAAGCCTCTAAACAACTGAGATGGATGTCGGGATAAGACCAACGACATCCTAATGAACTATCTAATACTGAAAGCAATAAAAAGGGATCCTCCGAAAAGCAAGAAGACTCACCACAAGACTCTGAGTAATCAACTGGATCAACGATGCGCTGGTTACCTGTGTTGGCATCATAAAAAGATGCAGGTCAAAATGGCATCAGTACATTGAATGTACGAGTATGCGAGGGGAATTTTAAAATAAGACATACGCTTGAAAGGAACTAAAGAACTTACCTGGCTTAACTTAAATGAACTCATTTCAATATAAAGCAGTTTAAAACAGGTGCAATAGAAAGAAAAGTTGTTTAAAACATAGATGTCAACTCTGTGTATATTGGAAATACAATAATACTATCTATGTATGTAAAGATACAAATATAACTCTGAAATGTATGTAAAAATACAATTAAACTATGTATATAAGAATACAATTACTTATGTGGGAGATTCTCTAACCGACAACCATCACTTAAGAGTTATTGTGATGATACATTGTGTTGCCTCACGCTGCCAGAGCCGTCCTATACCTTGCCGAGGGTATAGAATCTGAACTACAAAGTGGATCCACTAGTGTATGCTAACAAGCACTAAATGAATCATCTAAAAAGTATGACACTTTGCTACCCATGATGGCTACATGGTTTATGGGGGCTGTGAGTTGTCAGAACTCTCCTCCATATCGGTACTCAATACTACTCCCAAAATATGATACTAGCTCTTATGTTTAAAAACATACTTCTTTCTGTGATTTGAGATAATCGCTCAAAACTTAGTTCAAAGGCTATCTTGGAAATCAAAGTTTCCTCTCTTGCTTAATTTAGTAACTGTTTACTCTTTTCTGAAAATTAACTCAAATGCTCTTTGGAAATAAAGGTTTTCTTTTCTTGTTTAAATGTGAAAACATTTTAAACTCCTTGGGAATACGTAGTCCCCATATACTTTTGAAGAAATGAACTTCAATCCTTACTCCTTACTCTTTACTCAACTTGAACTTTAAGTCTTAAGACAAAGTTAAAAGCATTTGCAAAAGACTTCTTGAAAAGACTCTAAGAACTTCCTAGACTTGGCTCTTAACTTTCTTTGAATTTGAATTTATGGATTCAAGGTTATGATTCATGTTACTGGATGATTTCTAGATGTTTAGAAGTCATTTAGAGTAGTTAGAATCAATAGGAAGTGTTAGTACACTTTAAAAGGACTTAAACGGGTTAAACGATAAAAAAATGGGTAGGGAAGACGACTCAGGTGCGTCCCTGTGCCGCCGCGCCAACCCCTAAGTTACTAGGGCTCGTTTCTGCTGCACTGCATGCACGCCGCCCCAGCCCTTCTGGCGCAGATGGGGCGCACCGCGCCAAACCCTCCCCAGGTGAATCGACGAATTTTTCAAGTCATTTTATGACCTTAATACGATTAATTTCGATTCTTTTTCTCAATATATCTTTAGATTCAGGTACCCAAAACATATACACAAGAATCTAACTCAAAGCAACTCTAATAATCGACATTAAACTCTCAAGAACTCCTCAATCTCATCCCAAATTCAAGAACGAAAGTTATTCAAGAATACAACTCAAGAACATCAAATTCTTAATCTTTTTAGGACGAAAATACGTTGAATTAAACATGTTTGGCGCGTGGGTGAACTAACCCAACACTATGTGATCTCACATACCTCGTAGGATTGAATCCTTGGCGAAATCCACAATCAAACTTGAACATTCTTGACGAATCTTGCCTTTTCTCCTTTTTTTTCTCCTCTTTTCTCCTTTCTCCAAGCCCTAGCGTAGATTTCCAATTTTCTAAACTGACCAAATTCTTATTTGACCCCACTTAAACTCCGGTTTTAGACTTTCCTTATTTGAACAGCCCAACTTCAAATGGTCATATCTCACTCATATGAACTCGGAATCCCGCAAACTCGGTGGCATTGGAAAGATTATTCCAGGATATTTCCTAAGATATCTGGAAACACACCTAATTCATACTGAGCTAGAAGTTATGGTCATTTTAAGTTGACCAAAAACTCAACTTAACATACTTAACAAAGTTTTCAGATTTTTATATTCTTTCCAAAAATGACTATTTCCACTTTTTAACTTATTTCTAGTTCTTTCTAGTTACGGGGTGTTACAATATCTCCCCATTGGGAACATTCATCCTCGAATGGGATTACTCTTAGTAGGCTAAGGGTGTAACATGTAACAATCTGCTCAAACACCCAACAAGTAATGCTATTACAACATGATAACTTATAAATGAAAGAGTACTAAGAAGAGGATTAGTATCTTGGTCTGGAACTTCTCCGGTTTCAAAGAGATGTGGATATCTCTTCTTCATATCCTCCTCAGCTTCCCAAGTAGCTTTCTCAACAAATTGATTCCTCCAAAGAACTTTGACTGATGCTACTTCCTTAGTCCTCAACTTGCGAACTTGGCGATCTAGAATGTGGACCGAAATCTCTTCATAAGATAAGCTATCCTTGATCCTAATATCTTTAGTTGGTATGATCAATGAAGGATCGCCCATCCACTTTTTCAACATGGAGATGTGAAAAATCGGATGAACCGCGGCTAACTCTTGTGGTAGCTCCAACTCATAAGCTACATTACCTACCTTTTTTAGTATTCTGTAGGGTCCACTATACCGAGGACTAAGCTTCCCCTTCTTACCAAATCTCATAACACCTTTCATGGGTGAAACTTTTAAGTACACCCAATCATCTACTTCAAACTCTAACTCCATTCTCCTAACATCAGTGTAGGATTTCTGACGACTCTGCGCCGTTTTTAACCTCTCTTGAATCACTTTCACCTTCTCCATCGCTTGATGAACTAAATCTGGTCCTATCAACCGTGCTTCACCAACTTCAAACCATCCAATAAGAGATCCGCATCTTCTCCCATAAAGAGCTTCATAAGGAGCCATTTGGATGCTAGAGTGGTAATTATTGTTGTAAGCAAACTCAATAAGAGGTAGGTGATAATCCCAATTACCTTTGAAATCAATCACACAATCCCTCAACATATCCTCTAAGGTCTGAATAGTGTGCTCTGCTTGACAATTTGTCTAACGATGAAAAGCAGTACTTAAGTTCACCTTTGACCCAAGCCTTTCTGAAAAGATTTCCAGAACTATGCACCTCTATATGAAATAATCAAAACTGGCACCCCATGAAGTCTAACTACCTCTTGAAGATACAACTTGGCATAGTCCTCTGTTGTATGGGTAGTTTTTACCGGCAAAAGGTAGGCTGATTTTGTCATTCTATCAACAATCACCCAAATCGAATCATGTTGCCTGCGAGACCTTGGTATACCTATGATGAAATCCATATTAATCATCTCTCACTTCCATTTCGGAAGTTCTCTATTCTGAGCCATACCGTCTGGCCTTTGGTGCTTTACTTTACCTTGTTGGCAATTCGGACACTTGGCCACGAACTCTTCAATGCCCTTCTTCATACTACTCCACCAATAAACTTCTCTCAAGTCATGATACATCTTTGTGGAACCCGGATAAATAGAATAGCTGGAGCTATGAGCTTCCTCCATGATCCTTTCTTGGATTTCATCCACCTTTAGTACACACAACCTACCTTGATACCTCAACACACCATCTCCCCCTTGTTCAAAAGCCAATACTTTTTGCTAATGAACATTTGCCTTCAATTCAAGCAAAATAGAATCTTGGTCTTGCTTCTCTTTTACTTCTAACACTAATGATGATTCAGCCCCATTCATCACCACCACTCCTCCTTTTATGGAATCCATTAGTCAGACTCCCAAGCGTGCAAGTCTATGCACATCTTTTGCTAACTCTTTATTTTCTTCCTCAACATGGGCGGTACTACCCATAGACAACCTTCTTAAAGCATCAGCAACAACATTAGCCTTACCTGGTGGTAAAGAATACTCATGTCATAATCCTTGAGTAATTCTAACCACCTCTTTTGTCTGAGATTAAGCTCTTTCTAAGTAAACACATATTGAAGGCTCTTGTGATCGGTGAACACATCCACATGCACACCATAAAGATAATGGCGCCATATTTTCAAAGCAAAAACTATGGCAGCCAATTCTAGATCATGGGTTGGGTATTTCTTCTCATGAAGTTTCAACTGTCTGGAGGCATAAGCTATAAACTTGCCATTCTGCATTAACACACAACCCAAACCAACTCTAGACGCATCACAATAGACAACAAAGACTTGCGTACCTTCTGGTAATGTTAAAATTGGGGCAGTAGTCAACCTCTTTTTAAATTCTGGAAAGCTTTTCTCATAAGCTTCAAACCATTGAAACTCCACTGTCTTCTAAGTTAACTTGGTCAAAGGGGATGAAATAGATGAGAACCCCTCTACGAACCTTCTATAATAGCCAGCCAAACCCAAGAAACTCATAATATCAGTTAGAGATGTGGGTCTAGGCCAATTCTGCACTGCCTCAATTTTCTAAGTATCAACTTTAATTCCTTCTCCAGACATAATGTGGCCTAAGAACGCCACAGATTCAAGCCAAAACTCACACTTAGAGAACTTGGCATACAAATCTCTATCGTTTAGAGTTTGGAGAACTATTCTGAGTGGACTAGCATGATCTTCTTCATTCCTCGAATAGGTTAGTATGTCATCAATGAAGACGATAACAAACATATCTAAATAAGGTTTGGATACTCTATTCATAAGGTCCATGAATGTTGTAGGCGCATTGGTCAAACCAAAGGACATGACCAGAAACTCATAATGACCATAACGGGTCCTGAATGCTGTCTTTGAAATATCACATTCCCTTACCCTCAACTGATGGTAGCCTGATCTGAGGTCTATCTTAGAGAAACAAGTAGCACCCTAAAGTTGATCGAAAAGATCATCAATTCTCGGAAGAGGATACTTATTCTTGATGGTAATCTTGTTCAACTGGCGGTAATCTATACACATCCTAAGGGAACCATCCATCTTTCTCACAAACAAGATCGGAGCGCCCCAAGGTGAGACACTTGGCCTAATAAAGCCCTTATCAATGAGATGTTTCAATTGTTCTTTAAGCTCTTTCAATTCTGCTGGTGTCATTCTATATGGCGGAATAGATATAGGATGAGTATCTAGAAGAAGGTCTATACCGAAGTCCATTTCTCTCTCAGGAGGGACTCCAGGAAGATCATCTGGAAAGACTTATGGAAACTCTTTTACTACTAGGACTAACTGAATATGAGCTATCTTAACACTAGAGTCGTTAACTCGGACCAAGTGCCCTTGAGAAACCAACTTCCTTTCCTTAAGGTATGAAATGAAACAACCCTTAGGCACTGCTGAACTACTTTTCTACTCTAAGACTGGCTCAATTGGAAACTGGAACATGACAACTCGAGTTCTACAATCAACTGAGACATAACAGGCATGAAGCCAGTCCATACCAAGAATGACATCAAAATCTACCATGTTTAACTCAACTAAATCAGCCATGGTACTCTTGTGATTGACGAAAATGGGACAATCATAATAGACTCTCCCTGCTAGAATAGACTCACTAACAGTTGTAGAAACACTGAAGGGTTCTCTAAGTTGCTCAGGAATAACATCTAAATTCATCGCAACATACGGAGTTACAAAGGATAAACTCGCTCTTGGGTCTAGCAAAGCATAAACATTAAGGTTAAAAACTTGGATCATACCAGTAATAACATCTGACAAATCCTCTTGCTCTTGGCGACTTGTGATAGCATATATGCGGTTCGATCCTCCTCCAGTACCTGAATTAGCTCCTCTAGGTGCAGCTCTGTCTGGTGGAGCAACTAAAGAAGACAGGGCTTTATTTCCCCATTACAATTACCCTGCTTGTTCTTTGGACATTCTCGCATGAAATGACCATTCTAGCCATACTTGAAGCAACCAGTGGAGCCCTCACGACATGTACCTGAGTGGTTCCTACCACACTTAGCGCAAGTAGGAGGGTTACTACCCTCTTGCACCATACTACCCTGAGAATAGGCAGGTTTGGCTATGAAATTCTGACTATTGTACTCACTTTTGTTCTAAGGTGCAGGTACACTAGCAGATGATGGAGCAGGTCCCTTCTGTTTATGTTGGAAAGATGACCGGTTGGCATTATTCTTCTGCTGTCCGGGCTCATTTCCTGTCTTAGCTCTCTTATTCTTGAACTCTTCTCTATCCCTCAGCTTCTCTTGCTCAACCTGTTGCACATAGACCATCAATTTTGCTATATCCATATCACTTATTAGCATTGCAGCCTTACCTTCCTTACTCGACATACGAGACAACTTAGCAAAAAACTAACTCATTCTACTTCTCATGCCAGCAACCATCTCCGGAGCATACCGGGAAAGTTGTGTGAACCTCATACTATACTCATAAACGCTCAAAGAATCCTACTTAAGTGTGACGAACTCTCGTACCTTAGCCTCTTTCAGTTCTCGGGGGAAGAAACGCCCTAAGAAGGCCTCCTCAAAACAAGCCCAACTCGCAGGTGGTGCTCCCTTAACTCGGTTCTTCTTCCATTGGTCGAACCATATCTTAGCGACACCCTCCATCTGGTATGCAGCTAGTTCCACCCTCTCAGCATCAGCAACATGCATGATTTCAAAAACTTTCTGAAGTTCTTCCATAAAATTCTCTGGATCCTCAGTAACACTAGAACCTCTGAAGCTCGGAGGATTCATCCTTAAGAACTCACAGATCCTCGAAGTATCAGCTACTTCATGTTGATTTCCTCTCTATTATTCAGCTTGGTTAGTCACGACTTGGCTCAACATCTGAATAGCCTCACGGAACTCAACATTGGTGACCTCTCCTTGGGGTTGCACTTCTGGTGCATTAGGTACCCCCTTCTTCTTGTGGTTCAACATTCCTCCTAGCTGGACGACCTCTGACAGCTCTTCGTAGAGGCATGATCTGAAATACATGCGCAATAATGAGTTAGAAGAAACTTTTTAGAGATCAAACTCTAACGCACGAAATGAGTGTGAAAGAAATGAGAAAATTTCCTTAAGTGTCGCAGCCTCCTAATTATAGATGTGCCACGCTTCACATCGATAACTAGGACTCTACAGACATGGCTTTATAGACTCCCTAGGACTCTTGATCTCTGTGCTCGGATACCAAGTTTGTCACGCCTCGAGACTACACCTTGAGAGGGACTGGCACTCGAGAACCATTGATGGCCCCAAGCGAACCCTTGGCCTGGCTTACTGACTCGGCGGAAGACTTAAACATAAGAAAGAGAGTCCAAATACAAGATAACTCAACAGTCTCAAAACTAAACTCAAAATATTTCAGAAATCAACATTTAACTTAGCTAAAGGGGCAACTCAAATTTGAACATAAGCCAATAGCAATGTAATGATGAATGAACTAATATCTGACTGTCTATCTATGAAGCCTATAAACAACTGAGATGGATGTCAGGACAAGACCCACGACATCCTAATGAACTATCTAATACTGAAAGTAATAAAAAAGGATCCTCCGAAAAGCAAGGAGGCTCACCACAAGACTCTGAGTGCTCAAATGGATCAACGATGCACTGGATAATGATCCTGGTTACCTGTGTCTGCATCATAAGAAGATGCAGGCCAAATGGCATCAGTACACTGAATGTACGAAGGGAATTCTAAAACAAGACATAAGTTTGAAAGGAACTAAAGAACTTACCTGGCTCAACTCAACTCAACTCATTTCAATATAAAGCAGTTTAAAACAGGTGCAATATAAAGAAAAGTTGTTTAAAACATGGATGTCAACTCTGTGTATTTTGGAAATACAATAATACTCTGTATGTATGCAAAGATACAAATATAACTCTGAAATGTATGTAAAAATACAATTAAACTGTGTATATAAGAATACAATTACTTCTGTGGGAGTTTCTCTAACCGACAACCATCACTTAAGAGCTATTGTGATGATACAACATTTTGCCTCACGCTGCCAAGGCCATCTTATACCTTGCCGAGGGTATAGAACCTGAACTACTAAGCGGATCCACTAGTCTATGCTAAAAAGCACTAAATGAATCATCTAAAAAGTATGACCCTTTTCTACCCATGATGGCTATGACCCTTTTCTACCCATGATGGCTACATGGTTTATGGGGGTTGTTAGTTGCCTTAACTCTTCCCCATATAGGTGCTCAATACTACTCCCAAAATATGATACTAGCTCTTATGTTTAAAAACATACTTCTTTCTGTGATTTGAGATAATTGCTCAAAACTTAGCTCAAAGGCTATCTTGGAAATCAAAGTTTCCTCTCTTTCTTAATTTAGAAAGCGTTTACTCTTTTCTGAAAACTTGCTCAAAGGCTCTTTGGAAATCAAGGTTTCCTTTTCTTGTTTAAATGTGAAAACACATACATAGTCCCCATATACTTTTGAAGAAATGAACTTCAATTGTTACTCCTTACTTTTTACTCAATTTGAACTTTAAGTCTTAAGACAAAGTTAAAAGCATTTGCAAAAGACTTCTTGAAAGAACTCTAAGAACTTCCTAGACTAGGCTCTTAACTTTTCTTGAATTTGAATTTATGGATTCAAGGTTATGATTCATGTTTCTGGATGATTTCTAGATGTTTAGAAGTCATTTAGAGTAGTTAGAATCAATAGGAAGTGTTAGTACACTTTAGAAGGACTTAAACGGGCTAAACGACAAAAAAATAGGTGGGGCAGACGACCCAGGCGCGTCCCTGGCGCACCGCACCAGCCCCTAAGTTACTGGGGCTCGTTTCTGGCGCGCCGCCCCAGCCTCTCTGGCGCAGATGGGGCGCACCGCGCCAGACCCTTCCCAGGTGAATCTGACGAATTTTTCAACTCGTTTTCTAACCTTAATTTGATTAATTTTGATTCTTTTTCTCTATATCTCTTTAGATTCAGGTACCCAAAACATACACACAAGAATCTAACTCAAAGCAACTCTAATAATCGACATTCAACTCTTAAGAACTCCTCAATTTCATCCCAAATTCAAGAACGAAAGTTATTCAAGAATACAACTCAAGAACATCAAATTCTCAATCTTTTTAGGACGAAAATATGTTGAATTAAACATGTTTGGCGCGTGGGTGAACTAAACCAACGCTATGTGATCTCACATACCTCGTAGGATTGAATCCTTGGCGAAATCCACAATCAAACTTGAACGTTCTTGACGAATCTTGCCTTTTCTCCTTTTTTCTCCTCTTTTCTCCTTTCTCCAAGCCCTAGCATAGATTTCCAATTTTCTAAATTGACCAAACTCTTATTTGACCCCAATTAAATTCCTAAAAACGGATTAAAATAATTGGGTAAGGAAAAGATTAAAATACTCTTCCAAAATCCGGTTTTAGACTTTCCTTATTTGAACAGCCCAACTTCAAATGGTCATATCTCACTTATACGAACTCGGAATCGCACAAACTCGAAGGCGTTGGAAAGATTATTCCAAGATATTTCCTACGATATCTGGAAACACACCTAATTCATCCTCAGTTAGAAGTTATGGTCATATGAAGTTGACCAAAAACTCAACTTAACATACTAAACAAATTTTCCAGATTTTTATATTCTATCCGAAAATGACTATTTCCACTTTTTAACTTCTTTCTAGTTACAGGGTGTTACATAAATAAAAAAATATTTTTAAATACAAATAATATTTTATAAAAAGCTCTTTAAAAGGTAATTAGTTTTGGTTAAAGTTGGTTTTGTCTGGTTTCATAAAAATTAAAAACACTAGATACAAAAGCCGGGTAAACTTGAGCCCAATATATAATATTTTATTTGTTTCAATTTATGTGATATAAAGAGTCAAAAAAAAATTTACATATTTTTTTCGTTAATTATTTATATGATATTTTTAGCATACTTTTCAAATAATATTTGTGGCACATGTGATATTTTAAGAGTTAATTAATTTGTTAATATTGTTTAAATACTTTAAGTTATTAATTATTATAATTTATGTGGCACATGAGAAATTTTGAGACCTAATCAATTCTTAATACATTTTTAAAAATATTTTAAGCTGTAAATTATTGTTATTTATAGTACCCTTAGTTAACGTAGTTTTCAAATAATATATGTTAGCTCATCCGTCTCAATTTAAGTGGAATTTCAAAGTTAACCAAATTTTTCATATGTTTTTTTAAATATTTTAAGTTGTTAATTATTGTGATTTATAGTACTTTTAATGCAATACTTAAATAATACTCCCTCTGTCCCAATTTATGTGACTTGCTTTCCTTTTTAATCAGTCCCAAAAAGAATGACACATTTTTATATTAAGTAACAATTTAACTATAAAATGTCTAGTATACCCTTAATGAAATGATTTACAGCCACACAAATTTCTATCATTCATTTTGGATCACAAATTTTAAAAGTCTTCCTTTCTTTCTTAAATTTCGTGCCGAGTCAAACTACCTCACATAAAATGAGACAGAGGGAGTATATGTTATTCTCTCAGTTCCAATTTATGTGGCATATGTGAAATTTTGAGAGTTAGCCAAATTTATTATAAGTAATTTTTAAATACATAATATACCAAAAATAAAAATAAATGAAGAAATACTAAATATTAAATAGAGGAAATTTGAGGAGAAGGGCAAATCGGTCAATTGACTGATTGAGCCTAAGCTCCTCAAATTCGCATTTTGAAAGTTAATCAAATTTTTAATATGTTTTAAAAATATTTTAAGTTGTTAATCATTGTGACTTTATATTACTTTTAACGTAATTTTTCACAATATATGTTATTTCCTTAGTCTCAATTTATGTGGCATAGGTGAAATTTTGGGAGTTGATCAAACTTTTTGTAAGTAATTTTAAATACATAATATACTAAAAAGGAAAATAAACAAAAAAAAATGCTAAATATAAAATAGACGGAATTTGAGGAGAAGGGCAAATCAGTCAATTGACCGACTGACCCTAAGCTCCTCAAATCCGCTCTTCTAATATATAGTAATACTGAAGAAAAGATATATATATATATATATACACACACATATTTAATTTATGTATATATATATACATATTTAATTAATTGAAAGTTAAATAAATTGAGTGATCTTCTCTCTCTTCATGCTAACACAACCTATATATATATATATATATTAATTTATGTGAATGTTCCCTGCACAATTTTAATTCAAATATATTATTTAGCGACCAGAATCAACTTTTAGCTAGGGATGACAATGGGGCGAGACGAATGCAGGACAAAGTTAGTTTAAGGCTATGCGGGGCGGGTTTAAGGTTGTGCGGGGAGGGTGGGATGCGGGGAGGGGAGGGGCGGGTTGAGAGTATATCTGATTTTATGTGGGCTTAAACTTACTTTTAACTTTTTACATGTTATAAGAGTGATAGAACATT
>JAJOOO010002087.1:0-39068 GCA_029582685.1 Solanum piurae
CTGTTGAGAAAAACTCAGTAAGCACATGCAAGATTTTGATTTAACACTTCGAATTACCTATAGCTGCTGTTTTGTAGTGATAATCAAATGAAAGCTTGATGAACCATATATCACACTCCGGCACAGGATACTTTTGGAGGACGTCAGCGGTGCCCTAAACGTAGAGCAATATACATTAGGAAATTTTCCAATTTTAGAAAATAATTATCAAAAAAATGGTTCAAACATGGCCAAACTAACCTCTCCAGCAGATTGTTCTTTCATCTTTGGTTCCCATAATAGAATTTCATTGTCAACACTCTTGAGTATTTCCAACAAAATTTATGGATCAGTACAAGTAAAATATGAGAAGACCATGTAAAAGACAAGAAGATATCCTCATTCCATTAACATGTAATTTTCAACTTGAGGTAGACCAACTCATGGTTAAGAAAGAAAGCTATTCTTTGCTTTTCCAGAGGTTCCCAGATTTGCTCTGATTTCCCCTCGATGAAATCAGAAGAGTAAATATCTCCCAGTAAGGAAGATAAAGCCAACCAATAATTCATACAACAGAACAGTTCTTTTCTAATAAGCTCATATAGAAGAACAGTCAGAAAAGAAAGAACTCAAGTAGAAAGCAGGTCAATCTATTCACCTTGGACAAGATAAAATCACCAAGCCATCTGTTACAGTCAACGTAGTTGTTATGGACAGAAGCTATTAACAACTGAAAGGATAAAAAGAAGGTTACAGCAAGAAAAAATTCTCCAATCAAACTTTCAGAAGAAAGAAGGCAGGGAAGGAGAGAATTAACAAGAGTTACTCACTGGAAACTGTACATATTTAGTGGGAAACTTGGAAGGAAGATCCGTCCAAGTAAACGATTTCTCCACATATGTCCAGAATTCTGTAGCACAAGCAGTTCATCAGAAAAGAAATATCAGCTCATATTTACTTTTTTTTATATATACTGGTAACATTACTCAAATTGATGTTACTTCATTTTACTTTTTCAAACTTGAGTAACAACAGAGCACCAATGTTCACTTAATCTGACTCATAGCCAACACTACATCCTTTCCAGGGACAACAGTAATGTAATTGCTGATAGGTGTGACTATAACTAGGGAAGTAAAGTAGTTTAGATAAAAAGCATTGTGAACACCAGAATACATAAATGTCTAGGATAACTGCATGCTGCCTAATATTCCTTCTAGGTAGTTGGTACATTGATAACTACGGTTGGATCTTTGAAAATATTGACATCATTTTTACACTTGTAACCGAAGACAAAGATATCCTTGTAAAAATATGTGCTAATAAATTAATGTATTCCACAATGAAGACCGTGTGCAAGTCATTAGTTCAACACGTCCAGGTAGTCGTGTGAGATTCAGGATATATAGGTGACAAAATGACCAAATCCAGAAAAGTACAGGCATAGCACAACATCATCATCCTAAAGGTTCTGGAAAAGCCTTGTGAATACAACCAATAACAAGTTACTCCTCTAAAGATCACCCTCCGTTTTTCTCTTTTTCAAAGTTTTAGTCTGTGATGATACTTAGTTGTATATCATATGTCATTTTTCAATAATTTATGTGAAACTGAAAAGGGTTACACGTTTTACCTTTCATTGACCAGATCTTAACAGTGTTATCCATTCCACAGCTAGCAATCCGATATATATCAGTAGGATGGAAGTCCTACAAACATCACAAACCAGCTGATATGCTTAAATACTGGTTCCCAGTATTAGTAACAGATGTCAAAGACATTACTCTGCCACCAACTCCATCCTTGGAGTGGAACTGCAATTAACAGAGAAACTTACCACACTAAGCACTTCATTCCGATGACCTCCAGCACCAGCAAATACCAAAATGCATATTCCAGTATGAACATTCCACAAGCGAACAGATTCATCCTGTAACACTCGTGATGATTAAAATATGCCATGTGAAATAGTTGCAAAATTTATTGATACTCCACATACATCTTGTAACTGTGCAAATGTTTTTTTTTCCAATAAAGAGGATCAAATATAATTTTCCTTGCGGGGGAAGGAAATAGAGGAATACATAAGGTACATACTTTGCTGGCAGATAATACAAGAGATGGTTTCAAGGGTTGAGTCCTAATTTCATTTACTGAGTCTCCGTGCCCCACAAAGCTCTGTTCAATCATAAGCAAGTAGATTAAAATAGATTAATAGACATATGATATTAAGTTAACATGTAACTAGCTTCAACTTTTAAGAGAACCTTTCTCTTTAAAGTTTGTATTGTTAATACAACTTAACATGGAATGAATCATGAAGGAACGCTTAACTAGTTAATATCATGATGAATAAGATGGATTGAATCATGGAAAAAGGAAATACTTTAGTTTTCAGATAAAGATTTAATTAGATGGCTGTTAAAAACTCATATGCAGATATTCATTTTTATAACTAAAAGAGCAACTACTTTTGTTTGACCATGTAAAATGTGAATCAAAGATTTCATGTCAAGACCTTGTGTATCTTCTCTTTCCCAGCATCAATAACACGAATAACTCCATTTATTCCACCAGCCACTAAGAATGGACTCCCATCAATATTGCAGGCCCAACTTACAGTGTAAAAGGATTCATCTTTCTGATTTACACAGCACATGGAAAAACCAAAAGCTTTTAAGTATATGAGATAACATATGTATGGAACAGATGGAACAACTGTGTGCTTGCAACTTCTTACATCTTCATCAATATAAGACTGCAGCACAGCAATAACACCACCTTCGAGACACTGATATACAGTCACCTGACAAACAACCAGAAAATAAAGACACTAGTCAGGGTATCGACAATTGGCATACAGTAAAAACATATCCCGACTTCCTGAGGCTAGCACTATTCTCCTGTTGTTGTTATCTTCTTTCAGTTTGGTATTCTGAAACAACTCTCAGATGACATATCTACCAATAAAAGACACATCATTTACAAGAGCATGCACTTTTCCAAATTCTAAATTTATTTTTACATCATCCATAACTCTCAACTTAGATAAGAAATACAACAAGATATATAATAGCATAACTCCACGCTGCTAAGAGATTATACAAGATTACAATCCATACCTAATTCCGAGAATCATAACCTTTGACATGAACAATATATAATAGTAAGGTAAACCATTAGGTAATTATTATCAATCTGTTAAATATGTGGCACTCCGCAAGTGTGGAGAAACATACAAAAACACTCGATGATTACACCATATAACATAAGTTTGTACAAAGCTGGCTCACCCATCCTAAGTCCTAACTACATAAAGACATGTTAGTTTGTGATGCATCAATGAATCTACCAAGATAAGCATAAGAGCAATTGTAGGAAACAAAAAGGGTCCTTGAACCATCAATCAACACTAAAGCAACTTGCAAGTCCAATTTTAGCACATTTCATCTGAAACAAGCAGCAGCTCAGCTAATATTGAGCCCGAGGCATTTAAAAAAATAAGACGGACCAAGATGAAAAAAAAAAAGATTGATACTTCCTACCTAAATTGTACAAATTTTGAACTTCCATACTAATACATGAACCCAACAATCAGAACAACAACAAGAACAACCCTTCAACTTCAAAAACCTGGGTCGTTTATACCCGTACCCATTAACCCGTTTCATTTCAGAACTCAAGACAAATGAATGAAAAAATTGAACTTCCATACCAACATGAAGCCAATAATCACAACAACAACAACAAAAAAAAAAAAAAAAAGAGCAACCCGTCAGCCTCAAACAATTGGGACAGTTACACCCATACCCGTCAACCCGTTTCATTCTAGAACTCAAGACAAATCCTAAAAGAATGAAAATTTCGAACTTTCATACTAATACATGAAGCCAGCAACCACAATAACAACAACAAGAGCGACCCATCAACCTCAAACAATTGGGTCGTTCATACCCGTACTCGTTTAATTGCAGAGCTCAAATTAGTAAAAGAAAAGTGTTATATTCCACAAATTCGAGTCAGCACAACAAACTAAATACAATTTTGACGAACCCCAAATGAAAAAACTCACTCGATTTCCTCCCACAGTAGCAAACACATTGAAGTAGCGTGAATCAATGAAGTTGAAGACGACGCCATATAATGGGCGTTTGCCTTCTTGGAGCCTGTTCGTCACTCTATACTCCTTTTTCCTTGACGGCGTTAATGATCCAACTACTGGCTCACATCCTAGAGGTACTCTCGCCGCCATTGCTATCACTCTGCCAGAGCTTAGAGAGGAACGAAAAACTCTACATATTTTCAGTGTCCCTAAAATATTTGTTAAAAAAATAAAACGTACGCAACATTTTTTTTTTTTTTTGGAAGACTAAAGTAGACGTTTGGACATATGATTTCATATTATGAGAGGAGACATGATTCAAATTCTCTAAAAAGACATGATTTGAGAATTTCAAATTATTATTTAGATTTTTTAAATATAAAAATTGACTGATGAATTTATATTTTGTTAAAAACCCTTAATAAAAAATATTTTACCCTCATTATATTGAGTGGACAAGAATAATCATAGTGAGTTTGTAACATTAATTGAAAAACATTTTATTTACCAACAACTTGAATAGTATTAAGGTTTGATCAATAAATGTTATATTTTCAAGAATAATTTTATCATTGTGTATATGCGATTTTATAAACTTTTACTTATTTGATAAGATTGTAAAAAAAAAAAGAGGATAATTTTAATAAATTTACAACTTATGAGTTTTTTATGTTTATGAAAAAACATATAATATAAAACGTTCAAATTACATGTCCAAACAAAACTTTAACTTCATCTCATGATTTCGTATCATATGGCCAAACAGATCCTAAAAGAAAGTATATCACGTACATTAGGATAGATGAAATATATTACTCCCTCTGTTTTGTTTTATTTGATATTGTTTCATTAGGAGAATAAAGAGAATTAAGTAAAATTATTTTTAATTAGAGTAAAGTGATATTCTTCTGCGATGAACTAAAAAGAAAATAATGCCACATAAAATGAGACAAAACAAGTGTTATATTTTGTCTATATTAAAATAATTGTCATATTTTATTTTTCGAGAGTTAATTTAATTAATATTAGTTTTAGATAAAGATAGGTGAAGAAGTATAGTTGGTTAGGAGGTACTAGAGAGTTGTTTTTACTTTTCGAGGGTGTAGGCTTGTTGGTGTTTGTTATTGTAGTAGCTGTATTATTCTTGCTTATATTATCTATCATCATTTGTTGTTTAATATGTATCGACATTCCTTTCTTATTGACTTTGCAGTGTTTTCTTCATTAGTTACTATGGACATTTCTTTCTTATTGACTTTGCAGTGTTTTCTTCGTTAGTTACTATGTTTTCTACATTTGTTTTTCTTCTTTATACTTGAATTTGTTGCTCTTGAGATGATAATTTTTTGGAAACAGTTTCTTTACCTCCACGAGAGAGTAATAAAATATGCATACAATTTATCCTCTCAAACTCTACTTATGAGATTTCACATGTTGTTGTTTACTATTGCCAAGATTACATAAGAAATAGTATAAGTCGTACCTTTTTTCAATATCGAAACTAAACATGACAAGTATTTTGAGACCGGCTTATACTCCAAATAGAAGATATTTTAGCTCAATCTAGATATTCACTTTTATCAAATAGTATTGACAAAAGTAAATACTACACTATATAGACCTTATCAACTTTGTTGGAGAATTTAAAACAATGGCTTCTTCTTCAAATGTTCTTCAACTCCACCATGTCCATCTTCTTCCTTCAATTCATCCAATTTCTTCCATAAAACAATTCACTATCAAATGCACTTCCAATTCATTACCTGAATCTTTTTCAGACCCAGAATTCCTAACCCCAAATTCAGAAACAACAATTCGCCCAGAAAAATTCCCAATAGAAAAACGTCGAAAATCCGAGATAATCCGTGAGAGAAAATCAAGAACTGAGCTCATAAAGCAAGACCCACCAAATTTCGAAATTGGGTGGAAGAGAACAAAGCCGATTCCATTAGATAAGCCAATTGGGTATGTGATAATGGATTTTTTGGAGAAATTGGAAGAGTTAATGGCTAGGGATTTTGGGTCGACGGCATTGTTAGCGAAAGTGGGAGAAATAGTTGCAGAAAGAGCTAGGGAAGAAGCGGAAGTGTTGAAGGAAGAAGGGAAAGTGGAGGAGAGAATGGTGACGGAATTGTACAGAGTTTTGAAGCTTATGGAAATGGATTTAGCTATGGTGCGTGCTGCTGTGAAAGAAGAGACATTGAATGAAAGACTCGAACAAGCTAAAGCACGTTGTAGGCAAGCCATTCTTGTTGCTAATTCTTTTTGAAAAATTTGTAGAATCTTTTTTCACTTGTACTGTATTTAAGTGTGTATTTCGTTATCGACTTATTTCGTTAAGTCCGGTGCGACGAGCTCGACCCAGAAAGCAAATCCCTTCTTTTGCTGGCAAGGGGTTTCAAACCTGAGACCTCCAACATGGTAGTCTCAAGCCCAAATCACTGAGCCACCCCGAAGGATTGTAGATTTTATTTTGGCCAAAAGCTGAAAATTTTCCTATTGTATTACAAAAAATCATCAATAGTCATTACATATTGGTTCAGATCATCTTTACTATCAAGGAGTACAATTGAAATGTACTTTCTAAATATAATAAAATTTGTTCAAAGAGGCAACTCTTTGAGCAATAAAGAAAAGGATTATCAATTTCTTTCTTGTTGTTCTCCCTGATAGATTATTCGAACACCACGAAGCATTTCTTGAAGCTTGTATGCGTAAAGCTTGTTAAACATCTCTACGTTGCAGTCCGTCACTTTCTATTCCGTAGAGAATATATGTTTCTCTTTCAAGGTCAGAAGGAACACCAACCTTTTTAGGCATGATACCAGAAGTCGAAAGAAGTGTCTTCTCTTGATCAACTTCCAACTTGCTGTTAATCTCAGGGAAACTTTAAAGCAGGACTTATATAGAGCTCTTACAAGGTACATGAAAACGAACGAGTTCTCAACACTCAAAGTTGTACATCTACATGAACTGCAAAATGTTGATCTCAAACAACTGCTGCACCCAAAAGAAAAAGGACGAAGAAGAGTGAGCACAAAGAGGAAGGGAAAAAAAAGTAGCAGGAACAGAGACCGGCATGTTCAGAACTAACACATACCGAAATTTTCTAAATCCCCTACGAACTCCACTTTTCACATCTTATAGCTCACATTCTTCCCAGTCTTCTTTTTTTTCTTTTTCCCTTTTGCGGGGGCAGACATTCCATGAGCTGTTTGACAAGCTTTGACTACACTGCAAACATGAATATCATCCCTTGGTATATTCTTGAGAATATTTGCTGCAGATTTGTAGTCCCCTAATGCCAACAAGGCTCGATACATCCTGCATCAAACAATGATTTTGAGCAAAGAAGGAAAACATAAAAGGACAAATCACACAAGTATCCCAAGCCTAATAAGGTTATAATACGGCTAGTTTGAAGTGCAGTAGCTTCATATTTGTTGTGTTCTCAATAGCATGTTGATCCCAAAAGTCACATAACACTATGTTACTTTGCAATTGAGCGAAAAGATTGCAGATTTTTGGCAGTGCTTTTTCCTTTAATTAAAAGGAGACTGGAAACTCCAACGGTGTTCTGCTTGAATAAGATTGGAGAAAAGAAAACTGATATATAACTTGAAAAGAAAAGGAAAGGGATGATTTGACTGTTGGCACACATGTCATAGGAGAACAAGATATCTTAACAAGAACCTTTTAGCAGGCAACAAGAAGACCTACCTACCATCACCACAAGTAAAAACTCCATAAAGCTCCCAAAGTCTCTCATGGGTCTAGAACCTTAGACGATGGAACACAGAAGAGAGAGGACATAAAGCAGTCTAGAAGCATTGTTAGTTCGATGACTTTATTCTTTCTTACTTTTTTTCAAATTCAACTTTATGTTAGATTGTAGCTATCGTTGACCTAGTTTTAAATGACAAATGTTTTCTTTTTCATTTCACTCAAAACCAAGAAGGATACAAACAAACAAATATATGAAAATGCATTGGTCTAACTTAATTATATCTTAGTGTTGAATGATTAATTAAGTGGTTTCTCAACAGATGCACCAAATGCATTGGTCTAGCTTAATCAAATCTCAGTGTTGAATGATTAATCAAGTGATTTCTCAACAGATGCACTTGTAGAGAAATCAAAATAAAAAGATATGAGCAACTATCATGAATTTCCTTAGAACGGAATTTTCAGGCAAGCAAACAAGACTAAGAAACACTAGTTATTCGAAATTACCTCACATAACTTAAAATATTGTAAGGAAGACCAGCTATTTTGTACTCCTTCCAAATCAGATAACAAGCTTGTAAATCTTTGGCATTGACACAAGCACTGAGGAGGAAATCAAGACTTTGTCGTGAAGGGAGGAGACCAATCTCTTTCTTAATAGCCTGAAGGAGATCCAAGCCTAACTGTAAATTTATTGGGTCTTGTTCCGCAATCTGGCAGAAAACCTGCTCCATGATTACCAAATATGAATTCCAAGCAATAAAACACATCAGAGCTAAATAAAGGCCTCATCATTAATGAGAACAATTTTGTCAAGTAAAAGTATCATATGCATTGGGGAGCCTCATCTTGCACACAAGAACTGATGAGAGAGTATATGAATCACAGGAACCCAAAAAGAACTGAGTTTCTACGAAATATAATTATATTTTCCAATATAAAACAGAGAAAGTGAAGAAGTGCAAAACCTCATCGAATAGAACTTCCTTAGCCACTTCATCAGACTTGTATGCATCTACCAGCCTTTTAAGCAAGTCGACAATAGATCTATTACAAAAGAGGGAAAAATTAAATCAACTCCAAATTTCAGCAATATTCTCAAGAAACAATAATGAAATTAGACCTGAAATGATTTTTCCGAATACAATATGTTATGACCCTATAGGAGGCATCCACCCATTGATCGAGGCCATTTAATTGCTCAAGTAGGTGGAGCAATCTATGCAAATCTCCTTCAGTTTGAAGGTTTTCCTGCAAGATTATAATTTAAAAGGGTAAAGGTGTCAAGGAAAAGATCCTGGGAAAGAGCACATATGCAAAAAAGCACTTACAATGAGACAGATAACCGCTTTTGGCTCCAACTTGCATTGGGCTTCTTCCATTTCCTTATATATATCAAGGGCATCTGATATTTGCCCATGTGAAGCAAGAGCAGAAACAAGCACACTTCTAATTTCATTGAAACCCTTTGCAGGTACTCCTCGATCACAGATTACCTGCACATCCGTTGATGCTTCTAAATCATCAGGAGAACTCATATTTTCTTTTGGCAAGATCATGCCTCTTACAAGGAGAGAAAGTAAAAAGAATATACTTTCGCACAGATGTTCTACACTGCGGTTATCAGTTTTAGAGCAGTTCAATTTTTTTCTTCAAGGAGTATATATCATATGAAAGCTTCCGATTTGAGAAGATAAAAAGCACCACGTTAGAATTTACACTACATGTAGCATAGCTTCAAAGAAGCTTATAAATTTCTCTTAATATTCACGTATGCACCCACCAAACATGTGGCAGAAGAAACTTCAAGAAAATTAAATAAATTTAGTGAAGTAGACAATTGAAATCAGGGGGAAACCAGCTATTAAGAATCTATGGATCTTACAAAGGATTTAGCATGAAACAAAAGGTAAAAATATGGCCATTAAAGATTTATAGAACCGAATATACTCATTGTGTACCTGTTTAGCCTTTTCAAACTGTCCAGAAGCTGCATATCCATTTATTAGGGCCATATATACATGCTTTGTGAGTTGAACTCCAGAATCTTTCATCTCATCGAGAAACTACAAATTTTCAAATTACCAACTATTATAGTTCCACATTTGTAGCCAATGTCAACAAGATAAGCATCTATCTACTAATATGAAAAGAAAAGGCAGATAGAAGGAAAACAAAGAGCAAAAGAGTCTATGCCCAAATGAATCAGATAAAGGAAGCAGATTCACGGAACCAGTTACCACTGAAAAATATTTCATGAAAATTTTGTGTAGATCATTTTAAGAGAATTGCATTCACATAAAGGACAATTTTTACATTAAATGGAAAGACTAGCACCATGTTGATGGATGTATTGATGAAACACAATTAAAATTTGTATGCTAATTATACATCATTCAATAGTTTTCCTCTCTTTTGATATGAAGGTTAAAAGTAGAATTTCTTATGCCTTCACTAGTTAATTTGCAATACACGGTTTCTATCCCACTCTATGAACCAGTTATCAACTTCTTGTTTTAGCCACAATTTTCTTCCAAAGCAATATCTACATAAAATATGAAGGTTTTCAACTTCTTTTATATGGTTAACTCCAACCCCAAACTCTCCATCCTACCCAGGAGTTCAAAAGTTTCCCTTCCACACTTGTCTCCATAGGAATGGGGGATTTGCAAGATGCTTGCCTGACTTTTGATAGTGTATGAGCTGAACTAGTCTTGTAACCTTAATAAGCTCAATATAAGCTAGCTTTCGTTCTTATAATCTTAATACACTCAATATAAGCTAGCTTTCCTTCTATAATCAAGCACATTATATCTCCATTTTAACTTTCACTAAACAATTACTGAACCACCATCTCATAAGAACGAGAATTATGAAAGAAAAAATAATCTAGAACAAGCTAGTAAATGAAAATAATGCATCCACTTAAATTATAAAACTTAGTTACACCAGAGAAATGAGAAAAGCAAGAATGATCTACAGTCATATTCCCAAAAAATAGTTTTGCCAAGTCAGAACAAATGTTCTTTATCAAGATCACAAAACAGATATGTAAAACCAAGGACCTTAGATATGTTATCCTCAGTCGTGCAATTGCTTATCAGATAGCTGAAAGTCTGAGAGTCTGACTTCACATTAGCATCTTCCATTCGTTTGAGAACCTTTAATGCAGCACGAGTGTCTTTCTGCCAGAATGTTCAGCAAAAAAAAGTCAAAAGTCTAAAAAAAAAAAGAGTAATAAGCACCACCCAACCATCATCACATCCATAGATAGGGAGGGAAATACAAGCAACAAAATTCCAAAATAGAAGTAATAAAAACCATCAAGCAACCACTATAGTTCACATGGATTGGACAGCCTTTCACACACACAAAAAGGCAGTTTTCTGTATCCAAAATGCATGCACAAGATATTACTTTTTAAAAAAAGCAGTAAATTTGTATTCATCAGCATTTAGGGCTATGCTGTCCACCTCCAAAAATTTACAAGAAAAGACACAGATACTTACAAGGATCCTATAAAATCCACTAGTTGGATTTCTTCTTCTATATTTTTTTCGTTACACCAAAAGCCTAAAATAGTAATAACTTTTCTTTTGATCTTCTGTAATGAACATTCTTTCCCTTCAAAAATCCTCTGATTTCTCTCCTAACATATAATCCACCAAATGCAAGTTGGAACTATTCTCCACCGTCTCTTCTGATTTTTACTTCCATGTTCTACCTCTCCTCATCCAGCAGCTAAGGAAGTCTGTCGTGTGTTCTGGCGTGCTCCAGTTCACACTAATCAGTTGGGTTTGAATATATGAATTATCTATATCTAGTCCGGTCCATTCAGGTTTGTTTTATTGCAATACTAGTTAATTCAAGGAAAGTACGAGCTCTCTAAATCTCGTAAGCCCTGACCTGGATAACTACTTTGATCCCAATTAATTGCCATCACGTAAATGTTTTTTTAAAATAATTGTGGTGTATGTGCCAACTTATGCGCACCTCGACTAATTCTATGAAATACTTGTTACCTACCACCAAAAATAGACACCATGTACTTTGTTCACCAAAGATTAAACAAATTGAAAGATATCACCTAGTGTTTTTATCTCTGTTGGGGTTCACATTTGAACCTGAGACCTCATGATTCTCCTCCCACTTTATTGACCACTAGGTCACACACCCTTGGGTGCTTGCCATCATATATATATTTATCGACTACATGATTTATGTTAGTATAAAAAAGCTAAAGATTATAATAATTAATTCTTTTTTTTTTTGACAAAGGATTATAATAATTAATTCTTAATTATAAATTTTAAATTCTCTCAAAATAATGAACAATTTTAAGAGGAAATCTAAAGACCCATGTATCCTAAAATATGAGATGATGAATTTTTAACATTGAATTACTCTTAGAATCATGAAAAAACATTTTTAAACATCTTTTTCCAAATTTTAAATAGAAAAGCATTACTTAAAATTAAATCAATACAAAAAGTATAATCAATTAAACATATAGTAATATAAATAGCATTTTTGTGCATTTAGATGTGTGTAGGCACATACTACTAATATGTGCATTTCACATTCGATATGCACATAAACCCAAGTGGGTTTTAATACGGTAACCAAGAAGATAACATTTGATGCAGAATATGAAACCGGAATTATTTTCAAAAACACGAACCAGATGACCCTTAGCTCTAGTTGTACAACTCTTGTAGAGATACAATCAACTTCTGCCACATAATTTAGTGAAATTATTAACATAAACTTGCTAGAATTCTTATAGATCCACTATAAAAGTTAAACCTTACTGCTCAAATGATACAACTTAAAATTATGCAATATCCTTCAATGTATTGTTCCTTTCACTCAAAAAGATGTTCTATAGGTACTCTGAATGAGGCACGGTCGAATGAAAACCACAAGATGCAACAAATGGGTTTGAGAGCAAAATTTAGTTGTTCTGCACATAGATAGTGTATGACAACTCAAGCATAGAAGATAACACGATAAAAGGGGAACGCACCTCTCGGAAATATCCTCCCATTATGGCATTGTACATGTTTGTGGTAGGCATCATGTTAAACTTCTCCAAATCCTTGAGCATGCCATATGCGCCTTCAAACTGCAGTTAGGACAACATAGAGAACATAGAGCTTGGCTAGTTAAGCGACTCATTCAATATTTATATACAAATATTATCCCCTGATAAGAAGAGGAAACTTACATCCTT
The DNA here is from genome assembly GCA_029582685.1 of Solanum piurae. NCBI lineage: Eukaryota > Viridiplantae > Streptophyta > Magnoliopsida > Solanales > Solanaceae > Solanum > Solanum piurae. The sequence continues at coordinate 13,041 of JAJOOO010002087.1, forward strand.
TATTCTCACAGTCATATTTATCATAATCCTGAAGGTCTCACTATTTGGCTTGATATCATGACGAAGTATCATTGGATACATTCGATGAACCTAAGATTCATGAGGATAAACATTAAAACATGATTTATGCCAACAATATATGAATCAAAGATACAAGAGATACACAATGGACAATTTGAAATATAATCACTCGGGTACTAGCCGCTCACTGGAAAAACTCCTAACGTAATTTTCAATTCAAAGAATTAGCCAACCAGTAATCCAGTTGACAATGAAGGAAGAAGAGAACATCCACAGGTTAAAATCAACTGAAAAATCTATCATTGCCATGATTTTACTTTTTACTTGATTTGACATCATGAACTTAGTACTTATTCATGCACTGATAAGACATGGATCAATAATTGTGAAGTCCATTTGCTATTTAATACATAACCTATTTGGAGACTCCAACTTTGTTGCTCATAAGGGTTAAAAGCTCCAACTGAGCAGATCGTGGGAAATAAGTCCTTTCTCTTTTGAGAAGAAGAACTATTTCTTTACTTTTGCCCCTAAAGATTGGCATTCACATTACAACAACAACATACATAGTGTAGTCTCACAAAGTTGATCTAAAGATCAACATTAACCGCATAAAATAACTTCTTAGCGCACACTAGGCAATCACAAAAAAACTAATTAATGCAGGGCAAAAACCACCCATATACAAGAATTATACCAACAAAATAGAAACCTTAAAAAAGGATATGATTTTCTATGAACGACACCTAATCTAGTAAAGAGAAATAATTGATAAGAGGCCATTCCTTGAGTGAAAAAATATCCTTGTCTATGCACTTTAGCAACCATCTGGTCGTTGATTCCTATAATTTTCAAATGTCATGGCGAGTGCTAAAGTGCAAAGACCCCAAGGGTCTTAAGACCATCACTAACTACTTAGTACATTAGTTTTTCAAATAAAACATGCTGCCCAGGATGGTCTAAGACTAATGTACATTCGGTAACATTCGGTAATGAGCATCAAAACTGTATTCTAACTACATATACATGTAGCAATTTTTTATTTTTTATGTTTTTTATGACCGTGGTGTCCAGGCCAGCTTTCGCGCACCTCGACTAATTCCACGGGATACCCACCACCTCCCACCAGACACAAGTACCAAGTAACTCTGCCCACCAAGGCTAATCTAGATGGGAAGAATCACCTAGTGTTTTTTGTCTCCCCTGAGTTTTAAACCTGAGACCTCAGGATTCTCAACCCCTCATTGACCACTAGGCCACACCCTTGAGTGCTATACATGATAACAAATTTATGAGAACCAAGGAACATTTATGACAGTTAAATCTCATATAATTTATGTGTCCTAGCCCAAACTATACAATTAAAGTAGATTAAGCTAATGAACTAAAACATCAAAAAGATAAGGGATTCAAACTAACCTACCAAATTATACTCACAGCTTTTATCGCAGGCATCTAGTACGGAATTAAATGTCTCCAACGATAATGGCAAACCTGCTTCAAACATTTGATCAACCATATCTAATGCAGCATGTACCTATTTACAAAGTTGCAACTATCAGTACATTAGAGAACTTCACATATTAACCAGAACATGTAATGACTCTAATTTTGCACAAAGAAGTCTCCAAGCACTGAATAGAATATCTCTAGATAATCAGTTCATACCTTAAATAACTCACAACAGTACATAATAAGCTTCTGATACTGGGACGATGTTGGCCTAATCTCCAACTCCGCATGTAAATTTTTGAATTCAAGGATGACATCTTCAACCTGCCATCAATAACAGAGCAATCAGAGTAATATTTCACTGATGGACAGATATTGAGTACTAGCATAACTACATATCAGCTTGGCAACTGCAAAAGTTTACTTACAAATTTCCAACCAATTCTGTTAGCAGAGAAAAAAAATGCTTATCGCAATCCAGGAGAAAAAGATAATTAGAAGCGCAAAATACAACAACACGCTATACTCCCTTTAACTTCCATTATTCCAGTACATGTGACATCAGTTGACACTGTTTGACTGAACACAGAACTTAAGGTGCTAATTTAACTTGTGATTTGCGCAAACAAACAGCCCCTTAGATATTTTATCCGATAATCTTTTGATTCAGCATTTAAAATTCTCTAACTTATGCAAGCATCATGTGAATGTATACCAAGGGAGATTACAAGTGGAATTAATGAGAAGTTCCTCACCGCACTTGGCATGCTACTTGTATAATTACAAATGAATTTTGAGATGTCTTTTGCTCCAATACCTGCTTTGAGAGAGACTACATTAGGATGCCTGAATGGAATATAAGTTGAAGAGATAAGGACACTTTGTTAATCAACAAGATTACCATACAAGTAAAAGATCTTCTAACAGCAACAGAAAAAGGAAAATCTTCAGTTTCCTTAAAACTGATGCCAATACTCACAACATTTTCCCTATACAGTAATTTTTATTTTTTAACCGTATAGCAATATCAGTTCGCAGAATCAGAAAATAATCCTTTCTAAGATGTATTGGGACAAGATACCGGCATAGAGGTCACATTATGAGTTAAACAATCATGGTAACCTTCACTTTAAAGTACCCAATGCAATTAGAAACAATTTTGCTAAACATGAGGCCCTTGATTGTTGAATCAGCTATATAGGTGCCTCTAAAGAAAAATAAGGTGACGAGTTTACCTATTGTTACCAACTCCTGAAGAAACATCTTAGCGAAGGACTCCAATAGCAACTTCCCCAAGAACTTGAAGATATTTGTGACAAAATCAGTAGATGAAACTTTTGTTATGTCAATAGTTCGTAGAAGCCTCACAAAATCCTCAACTCGGTCACTTTCGCACAGTGCTAAGAGATAGTTTTCTGCAACATGTTAACATTGTGAAAGTCTAAAATATGGCAATAGTACAGGAAAGCATCTGCCAAAACTCATCATGAGATGCATTTAAGAATGATTCGTCAGATTCTAAGATTTTACCACATTGCAAAGACAGACTCTAAATTCATCAACAATTTGCAAATGCATTATAAACATCATGTACAGTAAACATGATAAAAGAGACATGCAACTCAATCATTTTTATCACTAATCATTAAGTGCAAGGTACCACGAGTAATTTCTAATCAGCAGGATCAAACAACCAGAGTATAAAAACTAAAATAGTAATAGGGGTATATGTACAGTAAAATTGCAAACCTTGAAAGGCAGATTTATCAGCACCATCATAAAGAGAAAGATGGTAGAGGAGTTCTTCTATTTTATCTTCATTTTCCACTTTAGTCCAAAGCAACATCTCATAGTAAGCTAATCTTGCAAGTGAATCAGCATTTCCATCCATAATGAGCTCACAGTAAAAATCAAACTCTTGTACCATGCCAAAATCAATAAAATACATAAGAATTGAACCATAGCTCTCCTCTTCTACTTGGAAACCCTGTTCCTTCATTGATTTAAGAAGTTGATAGGCCTTTGAAAGCTGCTTCAACGACACCTCTTCATCATTACTTTCTCTGGCCTTCTCTATACAGAGTCTTATTAGCGCATTATATTCTTTTAGGCCAGTTTCTCGTCCCAATTTACCAAACACTTTAATGGTAGTATCAGTCCCCAATTTACAGGCACATTGTTTAACCAACTGGTGGAAACGACCTATCTGAGTACTCTTGAAGGTCCACTTTTCCTTCCTTTCTCGTGCTATTTCTTTCCGCCGCAATGACATGTTGCATTTTTCTACATTTGATAACCATGGTACATCCAATACATTTTCCAAGCAACTTCCATTACTACTCTCTTCTGGATCACTCAAATAAGAATCTAAATCACCTATAAAGATAATCAGAAGAATATGTAGGTAAAATGGGATGTAAGATAATTGCATACAGACAACATATGAAAAGATAAATAGATATTCTAAGTTGTGCATTCTTTGTCCACATCTAGTTACATCACAAGAAATCTAGTAAAAAGAATATGCAGTTTCCAAGCCACTAAGCAGACATGAGAAAAGATCTCAAAGCACCATCTTGGAATGCTCTAGAAATAACAATAATTTTTTTAAAAAAAAACGTACTACCTCAAAATGCTTAGCTAGTTTGTTCAGTTGGAATTTCATACCGCTGTAAATAGCATTGATATATTTTTGGATTTTCTTAGCTCCTTGATCTTAGCATTGTACCGGAGGTAACCTTTTGGACCTTCTGTAACTATGCATCTTCTTTATTCCTTGATTAAAATTAACTACTTACTTCATCAAAAAAATAAAAGATAATAATACAACCACACATATTACTTTCTTAATATCTCTTAAGCCCCCAGGATAATGCATAAATATCAATACAAGGATAAGAGTAGCTGGACAAACATCATAGTTTACATGTTTGTTCAACCTCTGGCTATCAAATATCATTATAATTACAAGAATTCCCAAGACAGAGAACCACAACAGATTCAGATAGATGCAAATCCTAAACTGGGGAATGACATTTTAGACATTTGTGGCAGAACTTTCCAATTTGGCAATTGAAAATTTGTGGTGACTCATTTAGGAGTTCTCAAACTATTATTTAAGACTTCAAAGGTCACAGCATGAATTATTGAAGCTCCAAGATACCCCACACTCCAAAAATCTTAACTCGTGAAGGAAGGAAACAAGACATTGACAGATATATTTACCATTTCAATGTACATTTAGCAGAGCAAGGTAAAAACACCTTCTAGCTCGTGGTAGGAGTTAGGAAAGCTGCGTACATAGCGAAAGTTCCCCAAATCCGAGCCAAAGGAAGAATTAAATTTAGTCAGTACAGGAGAAGTACAACTCGCAGGAAAGCTGGAGAGCTTCTTCACTATTACTCTAACACACTAATATTGTCCCAAGTACAATAAACAAAACATGTTGTTGTACCAATATGATGGTATCTATCATAAGGTGCATTCATATTTAACAACTCGTCTCTAATTTGAACAACTGAGTCCACGCAATATACCAAAGTAAAAAAAAACAATACGAAGAGTCAACAAAAGAATAAACAAAGAGAAGGAAATATTTTTTTAAAAAAAACGAAAGTTAGCTGTCCTCCTCAGATTTGAACTTATCTAAGACTTAGGGTCCATTTGGTTACTGGTATTAGGGGATTTAAGGTCATCAACTCTTCACTTATAAATGCATTTGATGTTCAGTTGTGGCCTTGTCGGTATAAGCTAAAACTAGGATAAAATTTATACCAAAATCATGAGAATAAGTGGGACTATCTATCCTGGTTATAATCAATCTCAGGATTTAACCTTGCTTTGAACCAAACAACCCCTACAATACAAACTATAAAGAATACACCTAATTAATCAAATTAGCACAACCCAAAAAAGAAAAGAAAAACCATACCACAGAGTATCGACGATAGCTCACTTGACAGCAGTTTTGATGATTCTCCTACACAAACAAACAAACCCAAAAAACATAAACTAATTAAACACCTTTAAATATTCCTCCTTTTGCCTTTATAACAATGAGTTAGATTTCTCAGATAGTCACTCAACTAACCGTTATTATATCTCATAAAAAGTTCACTTTTTTATCAAAGAAAATTAAAATCTAACAAAAAAATAAACTTTCTGAAATAATAACTATTACAACAACATATGAATCATAATTCCACAAGTGGGGTTTGACAATGTAGTGTATACCCATACCTTACCACTAACTAAGAAATCAATAAAGTTAGAGCAAATAAGAATTGGGAAAATGTGCTTACCATAGTCAGCAGCAGACTTAAAGTTGAAACTTTCAGCGGCTATTTCACTGAGAGACTTAGAAGAATCATTAGAGGGTTTAGAAGATGGAGATACATATTGTTTTAGGGCAACATCTTTGGCTGAAGTTGAAGGGGAAACAGATTTCCATTGATTTGATAATTTAGTAGCGGCACGGAACAAAGATGTTAGGGTTTTGGATTTGGAACCGGGCATGAGCAATGACCCGATTGGATTCTTGCTTCTCTGTCAACTCAAAGGTACCAACACAGCACAGATTAAACAAAAAGATTGAATCTTTTTACAGAGACACTCAATTTGAACAGTTGGGTTTGGTTATGTAGAGTTAAATTAGTGTTTAATTTTGATAAATTGATCTAACAATGGATTAGTTAAACTAAAACTGTCTAATCCAAGAAAGGAATTTGGTGAATGAAGAAATTAAGGAACTGATTATGAAAGGAGCCAACAATGTGTTTTTACAATACGGATCATGAAATTTGCACAAGTACTGTTAGATCTCAACATAGGATTAAAAAAAAATTATAATCCCGCAATAATTAATCTCGAAAAAAGTTATTTTCTGATTTTATCTTAATCACATAATAAATTTACTTTTAAAATTAGTTAGTATTTATTATTCCTGGTACCAAACAAGCAAGCCTCAAGGTTGTACTTTGTAGATGAATGAATTTTATTGCTCACTGGATTCTTTCAATATTTTTTGTTTTTTTAGTTACTCCTCTTTCTTTTTTATATATTCTTTGTTACTTTTAAAGTGTGTGTGCTTAACTTGATTGGTGTGAAAATAAAATATAAATAGAAAAAATTACGCTGTTAAGCAAACTTATACTACTTAATTACTTATCATAGTTATAGTTTGATATAATTATCATTCGCAACTAACATTATACATTAATTACGTGGACTGACTTCGAGTTTGTATAATTAGTCACGTTTGTATATGTATAATTCACCAGAATATAAAAATACATATGTATTATATACAATTATCTAACCGATATACATATACAATTCACCTCTCTGTCCTCTCTCACTCGTCTCTCTCCTCCCTCTCCCAATCTCGCTCGTCTCTCTCCTCCCTATGACATGTAGCTATGAATTGTAATTATCAAACTATAGCTATGGAGAGTAATTAGGCTATTTTTGAGTGACTATATATATTTTTGAAGCTTGTCGTTTTAAATTAAAGGATGTGATATGATTTTAAATATATCATGAGATATTGAAATTAAAAAGATATTTTATTAAATATAAAAAGTACTTAAACTATGTGAAATGAAAAAAAATGCACTTGTTTATAATTTGGCTCAAAAATGTGTTTGCCGTCATTATTTTGGTTCAAAAATGTCCTTGCAGTCAATATTCTGTATGCCCCCTAATAATCACTAAATGGGTCAAAAGTGCCCTTTTCCGAATAAATATATTATTTTTTCTTCTTAATCTCATTTTATCAATTAAAATTGAATAACTTCATGTACCCTTTCGTCAAATAATAATACATATAAGATTATAGTATATCCATCATAAAAAATAATTATAATAAAATAAGATTTTTTTTATTTTTTTTCTGAATTGAAGTAAGATAAATATTTGTTAATTTAAAAAATATTATTATAAAAAGAATGTAGTGAAAAATATATATTTTTTATTTGAAAAATGGCATTTTTGACCCTTTAAATAACAATAAGGGCATTTTTGAACCAAATTATTGACGGCAAGAACATTTTTGGACCAAACTACAAACGACAAGCATTTTTATTCCTTTGACATAATTTAAGAACATTTTTTTACCTTTTTCCCGATACATAATTAGTGTTCTGTATTCCTTGTTACTGAAAATATCAATGGGTGAATTCTACCGAGGAAAGGAGGAAAAAGTTTATTCTCTTTAGGAAACACATGTGAGGTCCTTTCCTTTTTACTTATATTGGCAGACAATTAATTTTGAAATACTAGAAAGAACTTTGTTTTCCTTCCTTTCTTGATAAGTGAAATAGTTTTGGGGTTACATATATCTTTGAATTATTTAAAATGAGTCAGTTTTACCTTCTATTATATTTTTTAACGAAAAATATCATTACCACTAACACCTTGTTTGGATGGTTTTTATCTGTTGTATTGTATTATTAGTCTAAATATAATGTTGTTTTGGTTATTACTTAAATAATATTATTGTATCGTATCGTCTAAATTCCTCGTATGGTAACAACGAAAAGACCAATTTTATGAAACGAACGATATGATGTGATTGCACTATTACCTTAATATTTATTCTTGTTTTATCTCTACTTATATTCAATAATTTTATTTTCATCATCTACCCTATCATTTCATAGTATCTCCACCTTAAAGACTACAATTTATTTTAGATTTATCATTCAAAATATAGATATGTAACATTATGTAACAATGGAGAACAATACAATTTATCCAAAATTATCCAACAATACAATTTATACAAACAATACAGTACGATACAATATAATACAATACAACACAATACGATACATTGACAATGATGGACAATTAATTTATCGCCTAGACAAGATTTTATTAAAAATAACTTGTGGAGAATGATTCTAAAGTTACCTTAAACTAGTCCGGCCAAGTCTCAAGAATCTAAAAAAGACACTTCAAATTAAAAAAAAATATACACTATTATGTCACTTTTAATAGATAAAAACTGCAACTTTAGTAAAAAGTATAATAAATAACCTAGAAAACAAAGCATATTAGTACTTATTATAATATGTTGATATACATTTATATACCTTATATATTATTATATGTACTTGAGTTAAACCCCTCAACACCATCAAGAAATGTGATGCACTGAATTATGGCTATTAATAACTTTAAATTCTGAATCCGCTCTCTCGATTCTAATATGTCACGATAAGAACTAAGAAATAATTAAAAACAAGGAGACCATGCAAGCTATCATTATTGACAAAACCAACAAATTTGTAAAGTTTTAAGGCTACCAACAAACAAAGCCGGCAAATATAAACTTATTGCATATTCCCATTAGCTAATAATCTGCCCTGTGGCCTGCAACAAGCATGTTATAAAAACAAGAATAATTATACAGTTTTTGTGTGTTGTTTCTATAATGGGAGGTAATAATAAACAAGGCATGTTTAGATTTGCTGATAAAAAAGATAAGTTGTTAATGTTCTTTGGAACATTAGGAAGTATGGGAGATGGTCTTCAGATTCCTCTAATGATGTTTGTGCTTAGTGATGTAATTAATGATTATGGAAATCTAAGTAACTCTGTTTCTATGAAGACTGTCAACAAGGTGACACAATGATTAATTAGCTTTAATTTGCATATTAATTAGTGGTAAACATTAGTTAAGACTGTTTTGTTTTCATTTTATTGCAGTATTCTCTCAGGTTACTCTATGTTGCATTTGGAGTTGGACTGGCTGCTTTTGTTGGTAAGTGAAGCTAAGGTTCATTATGTAGGATTTCTCTCTTAATTTAACACAAAAAGGCGGATCAACGACAAGTGAGGCTTGTTCAAGTGGTTGAGCACCTCACGCTGGAGGGTAAATAGTAACACTATTAATCCTTGGATTATTTGACTGTGAACGTGATCATTAGTATTATATATTAACTTGAGATTGTTATAAAACCTGCAAACTTCAAATCCTGGATCGTTTTTGTCTTCTTTTTTCGTGATTGTAACAAAAGATGACATATTGAAACGTTTGTGAGTGCAGAAGGATTATGTTGGGCAAGAACTGCAGAAAGACAAACATCTAGAATGAGATTAGAGTACCTAAAATCTGTACTGAGGCAAGAAGTTGGATTTTTCGACACACAAGCAGCTGAATCTTCCACTACTTATCAAGTAATTTCGACTGTATCAGCTGATTCAACTACCATCCAAATCACCATAGGCGAGAAGGTATGTATATATTCTCTTCCATTTGTGCTGTGAATAATTTTTTGCTGTTGTAAATAGTTATAACAACAACAATATACTCGTCAAGGGAGCCAAGATTCGGTATACATGTATAAAAGGTACTAGAGTAATATTTAACTTGTATACATAGTATAATTTTCTAGCGAGAGATGTTCAAGTGACCACCCTTGTGTCAATGGGGCTCACCACTGCAAGATGATCTGTGAAGAGTAGCAAACATGATGTATTTATATGCTGCAATACTTAACCAGAAGATTTATAGTAGTAGTGATACTTTTGCTTCTCAAATAATGTAGTATAACTGTAGAATTATTTTCAGTTAATAGGAAAAAATGTAATAGCCATATCTTTATTCTCAAGTTTTACATTTTGTAGCCTCTAATCTTTATTTTGTGCTTTGATGCAGATACCTGATTGCCTGGCTTACATGTCATCCTTCCTGTTCTGTCATATCTTTGCCTTTCTACTCTCATGGAAGATCACGTTGGCCGCTATACCATTCACCTTAATGTTCATCATTCCCGGACTTGGATTTGGTACGATGATGATGAATGTGGGAATGCAGATGATAGAGTCATATGGAGTCGCCGGGGGAATAGCAGAACAAGCTATCTCTTCTATTAGAACATTGTACTCTTATGTGGCTGAGAACCAAACTCTCGAGAAGTTCAGTCAATCGTTGCAGAAAGTTATGGAACTAGGAATTAAACAAGGCTTTGCTAGAGGGCTGTTGTTGGGAAGCTTAGGAATGGTTTATATTAGTTGGGCTTTTCAAGCATGGCTCGGATCGATTCTAGTTAGCAAACATGGAGAAAAAGGAGGTGATGTATTTGTAGCAGGTTTCAATGTTCTTATGGGAGGATTGTAAGTTTTCTTACACCCTATGTTGCTCAGACTCTTCAAAAAATGTCACTAGATGGGTGTCAAATCCTCCAAAAGTAGTGCATTTTGGAGGATCCGAGCAATATAGTTCTTACCTTAATACTCATGGTTTTAGTCTCTATATGTTGCTAGAAATGATGTTGAATAAGCTGTTCATGTTCTTGCAGAAACATTCTGTCGGCTCTTCCAAATCTTACAGCAATCACGGAGGCAAAGTCTGCTGCAATTCGGATCACAGAGATGATTGATCGACAACCTGCAATTGACACTGAAGACAAGAAGGGGAAAGCATTGTCATTTGTAAGAGGAGAAATCGAATTCAATGGTGTATACTTCAGTTACCCCTCAAGGCCCGATACGCCTATCTTGCAAGGTCTGAATCTTAGAATTTCACCTGGAAAAACTACAGGACTTGTTGGGGGTAGTGGTTCAGGAAAGTCCACAATCATTTCATTGCTTCAGAGATTCTACGATCCCATTGAAGGCGATATTTCGTTGGATGGTCACAAGATAAAGAAACTCCATATAAAGTGGCTGAGGTCCCAAATAGGTCTGGTTAATCAAGAACCAATTCTCTTTGCAACAACCATAAAAGAGAACATACTATTTGGCAAAGAAGGAGCAACTATGGAAGAAGTGGAGAAGGCAACAAAAGCTGCAAATGCTCATGATTTCATTGTAAAGTTACCAGATGCATATGAAACTCAGGTACATAGTCTCAGTTTCATAATACTCCCTCCGTTTCAATTTTTGTCTGGTTCTGACTTGGCACTGAGTTTGAGTTTAAGAAAGTAAAGAATACTTTTGAATCTTATGATCTTAAATTAAAGATACGTAGAATGTATCAAAATGTCATTTAATCGTGTGGTCTTAAACATTCCATATGGAAAGTTAGAACTAACGAGTTGCCAAAAAAGGAAAGCGGCATTCTTTTTTAAATGGACTAAAAAGGAAAGTAAGACAAACAAATTGAAACGGAGGGAGTAAAAAGAAAACCACATAACTACAAGTCTTACTGTGTTCTAAGTCCTTGCTATAATTGTACCTTCAAATGTTGCAGGTTGGGCAATTTGGTCTGCAGTTATCTGGAGGACAAAAGCAGCGAATAGCCATAGCAAGGGCTTTGATAAGAGATCCAAAAGTCCTGCTGCTTGATGAAGCTACAAGTGCATTGGATTCACAATCTGAAAGAGTTGTACAAGAGGCCCTTGATCATGCATCTATGGGAAGAACTGCAATCGTCATAGCTCACCGTCTGTCCACCATTAGAATGGCGAATAGGATAGTAGTTCTTCAACAAGGGAGAGTAATCGAGTCTGGAACACACGAAGAGCTTATGCAAATGACTGATGGTGAAGATGGAGAGTACTACAAAATGGTGCAGCTGCAGCAACTAGCCACATTAAATGATGTTGCCAATACCCCTAATCAAAAGACTGGTGGAAGAAGTAGCTATCGAAAAGGTAGTAATACCCCTCAAAGTCCATTCAACATGATATCTAGTGCAGCAGCCACACCGGTTATGTACTCGTTCAGTCCAGCATTTTCTAGAAGTACACCATTGTCAGTTCCTTACTCCGTCCAGTACGAAGAATCATATGAAAGTTATGATAACCATTTCACAAAAGAGGCTCATCCAGCACCTTCACAATTGCGTTTACTCCAAATGAATGCTCCTGAATGGGGTAGAGCTTTGCTTGGATGCATAGGAGCGATAGGCTCGGGAGCTGTTCAGCCAATAAATGCCTACTGCGTGGGGGCAGTTATATCTGTTTACTTCCGGCCTGATAAATCCTCCATCCAATCCCACGTGAGGATCTATTCTTTCATATTCATAGGTCTTGCTGTTTTCAACTTCTTCACGAATGTTATCCAACACTACAATTTTGCTGTCATGGGAGAAAGGCTAACCAGAAGGATAAGGGAGATGCTGCTTGCCAAACTCATGACGTTTGAGATCAAATGGTTTGATCAAGACGAGAACACGAGTGCAGCCATATGTGCTCGGCTATCAACTGAAGCAAACATGGTTCGTTCCCTTGTGGGAGACCGCATGTCATTGCTAGCTCAAGCATTCTTTGCTGCTATATTTGCTTATACATTAGGACTTTTCCTAACATGGAAGCTGTCCTTAGTGATGATGGCAGCTCAGCCTTTGCTCATTGGAAGTTTTTACGCGAGAACTGTACTGATGAAGAGTATGTCTGTAAAAGCACAGAAAGCTCAAAGAGAGGGAAGCCAATTAGCAAGTGAAGCTGTTATTAATCATAGAACAATAACTGCTTTCTCATCTCAGAAAAGGATAGTAGGGCTCTTTAGAGACACATTAGAAGGTCCTAGAAAGGAAAGCATACGACAATCATGGTATGCCGGTGTAGGTCTATGTAGCTCTCAATTCCTAGCTGCAGCTTCTACAGCTTTAGCTTATTGGTACGGTGGAAAACTATTGTCACAAGGGGACATATCTCCTGAGAAACTTTTTCAAGCATTTCTAGCATTGCTTTTCACTGCATATACCATTGCTGAGGCAGGAAGCATGACTAAAGATATATCTAGAGGAAATAATGCTGTGGGTACAGTCTTTGCAATCCTCGATAGAAACACCGAGATCAATCCAGATAATTCATCAGCAACAGATGCAACGAGAACACAAATAAGGGGACGTGTGGAGCTGAAAAGAGTATTCTTTGCTTATCCATCAAGACCAGATCTGCTGATTTTTAGAGGATTAAGCCTCAAGATAAGTTCTGGAACTACAGTAGCATTAGTTGGACAAAGTGGTTGTGGAAAATCAACGATCATTGGGCTTATTGAAAGATTTTATGATCCAGATAAAGGATCAGTCTATATCGACGAAAGGGATGTAAAAGACTACAACTTGAGATCCCTGAGGCAAAGTATTGCATTAGTTAGCCAAGAACCAACTCTCTTTGCAGGAACTATCTATGAGAACATTGCATATGGAAAAGAGAACGCCAGCGAATCTGAGATAACAAATGCTGCTGTGCTTGCTAATGCTCATGAATTTATAAGGTCAGATATACATTCATCACCAATTTATTTGAAGTTCTTCCATAATAAATGTCATTTGCTAAAGAAAACTGTTACACAAACTTTAACAACACCAAAAGTTAGTTCATGAGCGAGAATTGCCCAAGTTCATATAAGCAGATTACCAGTCCATTCCCCACCAATGTGGCACTCTAACACCCTCTTCACGCCTTGGCCCAACTAGAGCGTGATCGGGATGGACCTGACCTGGCTCTGATACCATGTAATTGAATGGAGTTAGTTGTTGTCTTATTCCAATAGGTAAGCAATGTATAAATACAGTACGTTAGTGCTAGCTTAGGAAAGAAATAAAGAAGGATCACTACGAGTCTGCTACCTAACTATGTCTATGTACATTACTAAGAATAAAGTCTATATACATTCTGTAACAACCAATAACTCACTTACTTTGTAATGCAGTGGGATGAATGAAGGATATGAAACTCAATGTGGACAAAGAGGAGTGCAGCTATCAGGGGGTCAGAAACAACGAATAGCCATTGCCCGAGCAATACTCAAGAGCCCGAAAATCCTGTTGTTAGATGAAGCAACTAGTGCTCTTGACACTGTATCTGAAAGCGCGGTCCAAGAAGCACTAGAGAAAATGATGGTTGGACGAACATGCATTGTAGTGGCTCATCGCCTTTCTACAATACAGAAAGCTAGTTCCATTGCTGTTATAAAAGATGGAATAGTTGCAGAACAAGGCTCACATTCTGATCTACTTTCTATAGGAAAATATGGTTCATATTATTCTTTGGTCAAGTTACAAGGGGGAAACTCTCCTTACAGGTAAACTTGGAAAAATAACTTGTCTTGTGCTACATTTGCCATCATTTTTGTAAATTGAGATATGGTATAGTACTTTAATCTATTGAACATTCTGATCACATTTCATGTATTTTTTTCATAAATGCGAGTAGTAAATTTTCTTGATCCGAGAGTCTATCATAAACCACCTCTTTAGTTGCCACAAAGTTAGGGATAAGATATACGTATATCATAACTCTCTCTAAACGGCCACTCTTGGAATTACACTGGATATATTATTGTTGTAAATGCTACTTATTATATTTACTTTTGACTAGAGACCTATTCTGCAGTAGGAAAATTTCTTCAATGAAGAACAGGAAAATTAAAGAAGAAAATTTCGAATGTATATAGCATTTGAATAGATGGTATATAGTTTCTGTTTGTTTCATAATGTTACGTATCAACAATACGAAAAATTAAGCTTATAAGATTACAAACAAAAAGTCAAATACAAGGTAGAATTCTAATAAAAAGGGTAGGTAAATCGACAAAATAAAATTATTAAATAATGAATAAGGCAACAATGAAAAAAAAGATAAAAGGTAATGAAAATCACACCAAATCTTTTTTTATATAAAAAAGACATTTTTCATCTTACAAAAAAGCAACTTTTACAATATATATAATATAGTAAAATAAATGATATTGTATTTGAAGTAATGATACCATAAAATTCACTTGCAATTGCTCACCATAAAATTCATATACAATTGCTCAAATATTAAGTGTATATGTTAGTGGGTATAAATTGTGATAAAAGATGACGAAATCTGAGTCAAGTTACATTAATGCTTAATGCTTGTTTAGTTGAGTTAATATTAATTAAGTTAAGACAATTATTATTAAAAAAATAAATAAGAGAGGTAAACACAATATATTATAAACTACAATGGTAGTATTAGGAAACTAAACTTGAAGGGTGGTTTGTGCTCATCTCTTTTACCTTTCGGTTATAATAACGGTAGAAAAATTAGTTTAACTTGAATGACTTTATAAAGAAAATACATAAGTTGAGTGACTTTATTGATACAAAACTAAATTGAGTGACTTTCTCAAATAAATTCATATACTTGAGCAACCTTTTAATATATTTACTCCTCTTTTGTTTCAAACTCATGTTGATCTTTAATGATAAGTAAGTAATTCAATTTGTAACTTTGTATCATGACATAATTTATGAATATTCATTAACTAATTAAATTAAATACAGCAAAACACAAAAAGTCATATAATCTGCCATGACTACATACTATAATTTTGATATTATCGCCCCCCCCCCCCCAAACACACACTCACCTTATTTTCTTGTTTATATCGTTGAAATTACAATAGGCCGAAATAATTTATGAGTAATTTAATACTCTTTTCATTTTAAATAATTGAATTATTGTCATATTTCAAATTAATTTAATTATTCAATCTTCAAGACTATTTTTTTTTATTTTTTTTTATTTTTACCCTTTATTTAGATTTTTTATACGAAGAGTTTAAGAAACTTTAATTGCTTTGAATTATTTTCTAATTTCTATGTGATGAGTTCAAGACATTTTTGAGTTATTTAGTATTAGAATTAGTTATTATGATTAATATTTAGTTATTCTAAAAATTTATTTAACGATAATTAATAAGGGTAAATATATAAAATAATGTTCGATTTGTATTATAATATTTTTTTCTTAAAACATGTAAAACATCCTGATAATTCAATTATTTTGAAATAGAAGGAATATAATAACTATAAGTCATATTTATTTTGTATATGTTGAAGTTATCGACGTGGTTGCTTTATCATCACGACTACTTTACTTAAAATCCGTGCCCACCTTGAATGGATATGCATTTTTCTAACTTTTAAAAAGACACCACTTACAACAAAAAAAGATTCTTTCATTTTTTTTTTAAATTATTTAATACAATATAATATAAAGTAGGTCCATAAAAATATCTTAATCAAGTAAATTCAAAGTGGGGTAGTTGACAAAAAAAATAAAAAATATCAAACAAAAGCAAGTGTCAAGTGGATGCACAATACGTGCCCATAGTTTTAAAGAAGAGGTCAATTATGCCGCTTTTAACGTAACGCTCCACCAAGAAGCTGTTTGTGCACCTAAACCATCTACTACCCACAATAATATGAGTAGTTATCGTCAAAGTATGTGGTGTAGTAAATATATAATTTTTTAATAAAAGGTGTTTTTTTAAAAATAAATATTTAACGTAAATTAAAAATAATTAAATTTTAATATAAATATTAGATGTCAAATCAAAAAGAAAATATGAATAGTAGATTTAGGCTCTCTTTGTTGAGTCTCATTTATCGATTTTTTTTTTATATTCTATTTTTTCTAAACGTCATTTTGAGGAACTACACACCATGGATATAAAAAAGGGACAAAAATAATACGATTTTTGTTCAACTAATCCTTTTTTTTTTTTTTTGCTTTTAAAAAGAGGAGAGTGATGATTAATAATTAAATAATGAAAAAGAAGGAAAGAAATTTTCGAATAAAAATGTAAAAGAGAAAAAAGAGAGGGAGTAATCATTGATCAACTTTATACAGAATCAAGTACCCCAATTTGATTTTACATGGATATCAAATTTTACAAGATTTTATTAAAATATAGATATCGAGTAATTTTATTAACAAAGATTTGAACATATAAATAAAAAATTATGTAATATTTCAACTCTAAATAAACTAATATTTGAAATCTCAATTTTATGATTTTTAAATTTACTTTATATCCAAGACAATTTCAGCTTAAAAGGTTTTATTAATATTTACATTAGTTTTGTTGATAAGGATGACAAGATTTTGGTCATCAATTACATATACCCAAATTGAATAGTAAGCAACTTAATGTTTTTCATAATGATAATGACAGACACAAAAAAAAAAACATTCATTATTCACATTGATTGATTTTTATATGCAATATAATAATAATAATATTTCTTATAAAGCAAGAGGTCAATTTTTTTTTTATCATACCAACGTCACTACATTTTATTTGATAATGTAAAACAATTCAATCTTACTTAAATATCATGAAATAAACTATTTCTATAACCAAATTACTAAATTTATCCAATAAGAAAAAAGTTATTAAGAAGACATAAAATAAATTTTGTAATACTTAAATAAATTTGAAATAAAAAAAGTGAAGTCGAGTGACTTTTTTTTTTTATCATAAGAAAATAAATTATTAACTTTAACCTAATAAAACACTAATATAATTTCATGAATGAAATCTAGTACTTACCTCTTATATAAAAAAAGAAAAAGTGTTTCTAATATATACTCAATTTAAATAAAATATTTTCAATCAATTTTAGATAACAAATACTTATCAATATGAGGTCAATAACAAAATAATGTAAAAAAAAGAGCAATATACATAATATAAGAAATAAGATTTTAAGTGCGATTATCAACGAATATTATATTATACCCTAATTTGCTAATATTTAAACTCTTATATTTAAGGTCATGTTCACGGTAAATTTAAAATACGCTATATTAGAGCATATATTAAATTTTAAAAAAACACCTAAAATAAAATTAAGTTATTTTTAGGTATATTTTTTTACATGACCTACATTTTTCTAGAGGAGCGTGTAAGTGTCAACCTCATTCTCCTAATTTTTCCCACCACATAAAAATTAAAAAGGAAAGGTAGATTTTGCGTGTTGTTTTGGTACGCTACACCTCATTATTACACGTGTCCTCATATAATTGGTTAACCCCATGAGGCGGTTTCCTCTAGAGTCGGCCATGCCATCTATAAAATGAAGCTTTCTGCCCCTTAGTTTTTCATCTTCTATCTGATTTCTATTATAATTTCTCTCAATTGCCTTCAAATTTCTCTTTCAAGGTTGGTTAGAAATCTTCTCTATTTTTTGGTTTTTTGTACGTTTAGATTCTCGAATTAGCTAATCAGGTGCTGTTAAAGTCCTAAAATTTGTGTTTTTTCCGTTGTTTTGATGACAGAGTCCCTAATTTGAGTTTTTTTTCCGTCGATTTGATGCTAAAGGTTTAAAATAAGAGTTTTTTCGTCGGTTTGATTCTGAAGGCCTAAAATTTGTTTTTTTTCCGGGTGTTTTGATGAAAAAGCCCTATAATTTGTGTTTTTTCGTCGGTTTTATGAGAAAGGCCTTAAATTCGAGTTTTTCCGGTTGATTTTTGATGAAAAAGCCCTAGAATTTGTGTTTTTTCGTCAGTTTGATTCTGAAGGCCTAAAATTTGAGTTTTCCCGGTTGTTTTGATGAAAAAGCCCTAAAATTTGAGTTCCCCCCCCATGTTTTAGATCGTTTGGTTTTAATTCTCGAATCAGTTGATTAGGGAGTGTGAAAAACTCTGAAGTTTGAGTTTTTTTCGTTGTTCTGATTGTTGTTTTTATGAATTTGCAGATGCAGATCTTTGTGAAAACTCTCACCGGAAAGACTATCACCCTAGAGGTGGAAAGTTCTGATACAATCGACAACGTTAAGGCTAAGATCCAGGATAAGGAAGGAATTCCCCCGGATCAGCAAAGGCTTATCTTCGCCGGAAAGCAGTTGGAGGACGGACGTACTCTAGCTGATTACAACATCCAGAAGGAGTCTACCCTCCATTTGGTGCTCCGTCTACGTGGTGGTATGCAGATCTTTGTTAAGACTCTTACGGGTAAGACGATTACCCTTGAGGTCGAAAGCTCAGACACCATTGACAACGTTAAGGCTAAGATCCAGGATAAGGAAGGCATTCCCCCAGACCAGCAGAGGTTGATCTTTGCAGGAAAGCAGTTGGAAGATGGCCGCACCCTAGCTGACTACAACATCCAGAAGGAGTCTACCCTACATTTGGTTCTCCGTCTCCGTGGTGGTATGCAGATCTTCGTTAAGACTCTTACCGGAAAGACCATCACTTTGGAGGTTGAAAGCTCCGACACCATCGACAACGTGAAGGCTAAGATCCAAGATAAGGAAGGAATTCCCCCAGACCAGCAGAGGTTGATCTTCGCTGGAAAGCAATTGGAGGACGGCCGCACCCTAGCTGACTACAACATCCAGAAGGAGTCAACCCTCCATCTTGTCCTCCGTCTCCGTGGTGGTATGCAAATTTTTGTTAAGACCCTCACCGGAAAGACCATCACTTTGGAGGTGGAAAGCTCCGACACCATCGATAATGTCAAGGCTAAGATCCAGGACAAGGAGGGAATTCCCCCAGACCAGCAGAGGTTGATCTTCGCTGGTAAGCAGCTCGAGGATGGCCGCACCCTTGCCGACTACAACATCCAGAAGGAGTCGACCCTTCACCTTGTCCTACGTCTGCGTGGTGGTATGCAGATTTTTGTTAAGACCCTTACCGGGAAAACCATCACCCTGGAGGTTGAGAGCTCCGACACCATTGACAATGTCAAGGCCAAGATCCAAGACAAGGAGGGTATTCCCCCAGACCAGCAGAGGTTGATTTTTGCTGGCAAGCAGCTCGAGGATGGCCGCACCCTGGCAGACTACAACATTCAGAAGGAGTCCACCCTTCACTTGGTGCTGAGGCTGAGGGGAGGAATGCAGATCTTCGTGAAGACCTTGACCGGGAAGACCATCACCTTGGAGGTGGAGAGTTCTGACACCATCGACAATGTGAAAGCTAAGATTCAGGACAAGGAGGGGATCCCACCAGACCAGCAGAGGCTGATCTTTGCTGGTAAGCAGCTTGAAGATGGACGCACCCTTGCTGACTACAATATCCAGAAGGAGTCCACTCTGCACCTTGTCCTCCGTCTCCGTGGTGGTTTTTAAGTTGCCTGTTGTTGGTTGTCGTGTTTTCTGGCTCTGTCTGTTGCCCATTGTGGTGGTAATGTGTTTGCATTATGGTCTTAAAGGATCATCAATGTGTTTTCGCTTTCTGTTCCTTTCTTTTTCTCATTTGTGAATAATAATGGTGTCTTTATGAACATCCAGTTTCTGGTTTCTTTCCTGATTGCAGTTTGAGGATTTGTTTTTGCTTTTGCTTTTGCTTCTGCTTCCGTCTACTACACCACTTTGCAATTACTATATCACTTATGCAGTGTTGATATATACTAAAGCCTTCGATCCATCTTCTGTTTGATGATTCGAATGGTATTTATTTAACTCATACCCAAGTGAAGCATAAAGTTAGAGGCGAGTTCCTGTTCCATTGCCTGTTTGTTTCATGAGCAACTCATGTTAATAAATATAAGAACTGCCATGATGCAATCTGTGTAGCTGATAGACTTTGATGACAGACGGACTCGTAAGTAACAACAGATAACAAGAGGAAACATAATAAATATATATACGGGAACTCCTCCAACAATGACTATAATCACATGTTTTTGTAGATTAGCAATTGTACATGTCAAATGATCTTGGATTAAGGAAGGAGCTTGTGAATCAAAACATCTGAATTTGGACCTAGAGTCTTGAGGTGATCGTACTTTGGATGGAGAGACCATGAATAAGAATATATGAATCTGGAACTGAGAACTAAATGGAAGACACACTGATCCAACAGATTGAGCTTATGACATTAATCACAGAAGGTAACTCGGTGACAACCAATAACCAAGAGCTGCAAGTACTATTGTCTTAACAACGGATCTTTACTGGTTTAACTGTTATGATGTCTTTTATAGGTGGCTTTTGGATTGTTCTTCGCTCCATCCTTCTATGTAACTTTCAAGAACCAACCAAATGCAGGTGTTCTAGATAGATATACGTGGCATGTGAGAAGGGACCCTGAAGTTTAGATGACGGTTCATTCTAATGTGTTCCCTTGAAGCAGTTTTCCCTTGTCTGATTTTGCTGTTCTACATGATTGAATGCTCATTTACTCAAATAGTAGTTGTATTTTTGTTGCAGAACACGTCATTGGTCACGGTTTCGACTTTGTCTGAGGGGCACTCTAGTTGTTGCGCTGTGTGCATCAGTCCATTGCTCTTTAAAGAGTATTTATCTTGCTAGTAGAGTTTTGTTTGATATGTTTTGCTTATTGTGGTAGGATTTTGCTTATGTGAACTCAAAATTCATCGCATGCTCCTTTGCATCAAATAAGGAAAGGTAATGTATAGAAGCTTTTTAGAGGTAAGATTGCCAACATGTTCTGAGTATTGTGGCTGTTGGATATCTACAGTTTATGCTTTAGAGAGTTGTAGTATTTGCTTGACTGACTTCTTGTTCTGATTGATCCATTATGTGTCCACGGTGCTTTGTGGACAATTATGATGTGAATTGTGTAGTATTGGATCTTGGGATGTTCTAATTTTATCTGTGGTTTGCAGTTCATATTGGTCATATTTGTACACGATTTGTTTTGTAGGTGGGTAGTCGATGAGAACAGTGGGCAGTCACCTCCTGTAACCACTAATTTATGTGGCTCATACTGCTACAATTAAACCACAATGCTAGGTAGTCTGCTCTAGTTATAGCATCGTGGCATGGATCAGAGTACTTTGTGATTACAGTTGAAGGGCTCCACTCTCTAACCTGCAGCATTTGGAAGGAGTCAACCCAGCACCTGGTGCTCCATCTCTGTGGACTGTGGTGACGTTTTGATTTGTGCTGAATCCCTAACTGAGTAGTCCATAACACTGAAGGTTGAAGCTGGTTGAAAGTTCCAACACTGTCAATGGCAACAACGAGATTCAGCACATGGTGGGAACCTCCCAGACCATGATGATCTTTGTTGGCAAGCAGCTGAGGATGAAAGCATCCGTGTGGAGTAGAATACCCAGAAGGAGCCCACCCTTCACCCATGTCTCCATGATGGAATGTGATTTTCTTGAGGATATACATCTCATACATGCCAGAAGGTACATCTGAGACCTTCCTTCTAAATTCCGCCAAATCAGGGGAAGTTTGTCTTTGCAGTGAAGCAGCTGAGAGTGGAAGGATCTCTAACATGGAAGCAGACCTTTGCCGGCATACCATCCAGGAGATATCAACTCTGTATCTTGGCTGCCGTCTCTATGGTGGTTTTTTAAACTGTTACTGGATGACGCTGTCTTCTTGTGTCAGTCGTTTCTGTCCATCTGGTTGTATGTTGCTTTTCATGATGTGCTCTGTCCAATGGGAACCTAGAATGTATTTTCTCACGGTTCTGTTCATTACGACTTGTGTAATTCTATGTTATGCACAAACAAGAGGATGCATATCTTGAATGTCAAATCTCTGTGTTCGTCTGGTGATGGTGAATTTATCTTGCTCCCTCCTTTAACTACTGTTGCAGCAAATCTACATTACCTATGATGCCACCTAGAAGACAGATGCATATCTGGTCAGTTCTGTTATTGTCAGAAAGAAGTTGCAAGTCACCCCTGGTATTTTTGTTTGCATGATTGCTCTTTTTTTTTTTTTTTGGTGTGTGTGTGTGGGGTTTCAATCAGGGAAGCAGAAGACGATTACCAGACACTATTTTCTTGGGATATAGGGGTTAACGCCAGTTACATTTCGGACAACCTTGATCAATGAGAACTACCGAATCAAAATTTCTGAATCGTGACGTGAAATTCTTAGAAGAGCATGACTGATGGTAGTTATCTCAGTATGAAGTTGATGCCACACTGTTATCCATGATTGGATTGGACCCTGCTGATACTTTTGGATCTTGCTAGGAAGCACAGTTCTTTGCAATTATTCATGTTGTGTTTATCAATCTGTTGAGGTGCAGCATACCAGGGTCTTCCCTAACAGTTGGAGACGTACAGTTGAACTGTTAACAGAGTGCTACTTTTTGAGGTAGAACTTTGGACCCTTTTTTTTTCCCTATCCTTCTAAATTAAGTTCCATGAAACAATGGCTGTGTGAATTGAAACCAACTCCAGATTACTATTCTCTTCCCGTATTTCTCCTTTCAAGTCTTGTTTCTGTTTGACATCAATATTCAGTATAGTTATCTCTATGCTGATCTCTCATCTTTTAGTTGCAGGCATTGCTAGATTGTTTCACACCTGTTAGAATTATTCAAACGGGGCAATGAGTCGCCTAATACTCACACAACGATTCCTCTAATATATTTTTTTTCATTTAGGAGAGAAGAAGACTATATTGACGATGAGACAATTGGATTAACAAGGACATCACTATGTACCTCTGTTCTCTTCTTTGGTATCAACTCCCGAGCTTAACTCCTGAGCTTAAGATATCTCATGAACTCAGCAGTACATGAAGTGCAACAAGAGAGCATAACAAACTTAATAATGAAATACCTCATGCAATTTTCTTTTGGTTGAGAGTCGAGATGGCATACATTTCAGGCAATTGATGGAATGGGAATTACCAAATAAATATATTCTGAATATCAACGAGGAATTTGAGCAGAGCGAGGCAGAGGTAGCTATCCCAGTATGCAGATGATGGACCATTGGCCCCCCATTGGAGCATACTAATTAGCATCTATTCATGGAGTGCTTAATTGCTTATAGTCTATTGAGGTTGTCCCTATGGTCTTCCGTCTATCTACCTTCAAGTAGAGGTTCACGTACTTCATGAATATCAGTATTTTATTGGCACGACTTTGCAGCTATATAATATCTTGACAGTCTATATGTTTCTCTATGCTAAAATCTCATTTTAAGTTGCATTTGCAGAAGACATTGTCTAGATTGTTTTCACTTGTTATGGCTACTCAAACAACACAATGACCATCCCGAGAACTCACTCAAACCATTCCTGTATGGATGCCTCTTTTTTCCTCATTCGGAGAGCAACACTATGTACGTCTATTTTCTTCTTTGGTATCAACTCTATTGGGCTTCCGGTAATTGTGCTTAGTACATTCCTGGCTTTGTTATTGATTCAATAATGTTGTGGGACTCAAAGCTTGTATTCAAGTCGTCAACTGTTCAAATCGTTGATCTATTATTTCACTTAGGATATTTCACACTTCAAGTGTGGAGTTAGCATGAATTTGTGATCAATTGCCGCAAGACGGACTTTAGGGACTGGAAGTGCAATAAGAGAAGCATTATTAACCTACTGGTCTTCTGATGAGAAGTACAAGACCATTTTATACTGTAATCAGCACTGCTTGCAATTTTCTTTTGAGATAGTTGATGGTGCATACATTTCAGACAACTTTGATCTGCATGGGAATAACAAAGCAAAATTTCTGAATCATGACGAGGAATTTGATGAGAACGAAGCTGATAGCTAACTCAGTAAGAAGATAATGCCATGCTGACAGTTAACCAGGGATTGGAGCCTGCTAGTACTGTTGGATCCAACTAGGTGAAGCACTACGTAGCAACTCCCATAGGGTGCTTTTCAGTCTATTGAGGTGCCATCGAGTCTTCCCCATCTCTCTTCCTTCAGATTGAGGTTTGCCTATTTATGGATGTCGGTATCTTTTTGGCTGGAACTTCAGCTACATAATGTCTCAACATTTGGAGATGACTGGTTAAACTGCTTATGCAGTGCTATTTTTCAATGTAGGACTTTGGGTTGTTCATTTTTCTCTTTGTTTCTACACTACAGTTTCAAGAACGACATACAGGAGTGTGATGGATAGATATACATGGCTGCCTGGAGTGGAACCAACATATTCTCTTCCCATATCTTTTCCTTTCAGAACTTGCTCTCTGTCTTATGCTGCAATTTTATATATTTTCCTCTAATTTTAATTTCTCAGAATGTGTATTTCTTGCAGAAGGCCTCGTCTGGACTGTTTTACGTCTGTTATGGTTACTCAAACAAGGCAACGGTTCCTCCTTTTAACTCTGTCAAATCGTGTTGTATGCTATGCCTCCCATTTGCTTTCAATCAGGAGAGCAGAGAACTGTTGACAATAGAGAAAGACTCTCAGAGTAACGAGAGAGGGCCATCTTCAGATTTTATTCAGTAATGTTGTGGAGCTCCAATGTTGTATCTTCAAGACTTCAACTATTCAAATCTTTAATCTATTTTCCCATTTAGAATACTTTGCAACCTCCGCAGTACGTAGCAACTCCCATAGGGTGCTTTTCAGTCTATTGAGGTGTCATCGAGTGTTCCCCATCTCTCTTCCTTCAGATTGAGGTTGGCCTATTTTATGGATGTCAGTATCTTTTTGGCAGGAACTTGAGCTACATAATGTCATCGAGTGTTCCCCATCTCTCTTCCTTCAGATTGAGGTTGGCCTATTTTATGGATGTCAGTATCTTTTTGGCAGGAACTTGAGCTACATAATGTCATCGAGTGTTCCCCATCTCTCTTCCTTCAGATTGAGGTTGGCCTATTTTATGGATGTCAGTATCTTTTTGGCAGGAACTTGAGCTACATAATGTCATCGAGTGTTCCCCATCTCTCTTCCTTCAGATTGAGGTTGGCCTATTTTATGGATGTCAGTATCTTTTTGGCAGGAACTTGAGCTACATAATGTCATCGAGTGTTCCCCATCTCTCTTCCTTCAGATTGAGGTTGGCCTATTTTATGGATGTCAGTATCTTTTTGGCAGGAACTTGAGCTACATAATGTCATCGAGTGTTCCCCATCTCTCTTCCTTCAGATTGAGGTTGGCCTATTTTATGGATGTCAGTATCTTTTTGGCAGGAACTTGAGCTACATAATGT